>JBBPBX010116231.1:0-10106 GCA_038048925.1 Garcialebias charrua | reverse complement strand
GACTCTGAGAGCAGACACGATGCGTTCAGGGACACCTCTGAAGTGTAGGACACTATTGTTTTTATGATGGTTTCACTTCATCAAAGTGAACTCCAGTTCATGTTCAGGTGAGAAGAGATCCTGAAGAAACTGAGTGACATGATTGAATCTGAGGAGATTTCACACCAACTTCACTTTATTAAAGATTCTTCTGATGTTTGAACAATAAAACCTCAGAGCCTCCTGGACCCAACCAGACCCTGTGGAGCTCCAGCTGTGTCCAGCGGGCCTGTTCTCAGAACCTCCCTCACAGCTGCAGCAGCTGGAAGCAGCTGTAACTGTGAGAAGTTTCAGGCCATGAGGAGAGAGCGTGTTGAAGAGAACAAGCTGGACTGAAGAAACGTGGAGGCTGAAGGAACGACACCTTTGTCTTGGTGTGACTTCAAGAGTCTGTTTCCACGGTTCAGAACCAGGAGACGAGGAGTTTGGACCTTCATGGAGGATCTGATGAAGTGATGAAGGTCCTCTTCATCCTCTTAGGTCCACACAGGAAGTGTGTGTCCATCTTCATGACTTTGGGGCTTCTTGCTGTTGGACTTGGACAGATGACCTCTGCTTCACCCTCCAGTTGCCCTTGGGTGGTGTTGGCTCAGGGCAGCTGGAGGGTTTAGAGCACCAGCTCTTACTTTAGTTCAACTTCTCCTTCTTGTCTCCAGTTTTTGGGAGGAGTAGATGTTGTGGTGGTGGACTAGATTACACTTTGTGTGTTCCTCCTCTAATCAAGGCAGGTTGCAGGTTCAAATCCTATTTGCCCAGAGGGCCTGAAAGCGGGCAGGCTGGATGTGGACAGAGAAGGTGGAAGTGGAGCTCGGACCTCCTGGAACATTCTGGATCAACGACAGGAGAAACCCCTGGTGGAGCTTTGATGAAAGTGGATTTTGATGGAAGGAGTCTGAGGTTGTCGGGCACAGATCAGGACCAGAAACATCTGGATCTGGGACCAGAAACATCTGGATCTGGGACCACATTTAACTCTTTGGACCCTCTGATGTGGCTCTTTTACACATTATTTATTTATTTATCCTCTTTATAATGTTTCCATGTGGTGAATAAGTCATATTTGTACAGACGTGCTGTCTGGAAACTTTCTTTTCTCAGCATCATCCAGCTCCTCTCAGCTGCAGCGCCTCTGTGTGACCACATGGGGGCGCTGTAAGAGGACTGCAGCAGTCTGGTTGGTCCTCATCAGTGATGTTCTCCTGCTGGACATGATGGAGGAAACTACCAAGCAGACAGCAGCTTCTTCTTTTCTTGATTCCAGGACAACAAACAGAATCAGCTCCTCCTGTCTCGACACTGAAACATGTTTTTAAAGAGAAGCTGCAGCTCAACACACACGTGTCCTTTTTATAGATTACAGCTGTTTCACTTCACATGTTGTTGTTTCAGAAGGATGTGAAATAAATAAATATATTTTAGTTTTGTGTCTCTGAAGTGAAGGTCAGAAAAGAAGCAGAGGTCCATGAATCATGGAGGTGATGAAGACGAGGAGTCACCAGAATATAGAAGACTTGAAGAATCCAGTCCTGAATGTGACGTTTTACAAACCAGCTGAAGCTTCTGAAGGTTTTATTAACTAGAAACTGTTCAAACATCAGACTTCCTCTGAAGATGAACACTTCTAGAGAACATTCATTTGAGGTGAAAGTTTCATCGTCAACATTTTAATTTTTGTTCACACTAGTTTAGTGTTTAGTTTGTCTTACCTACTAAAATACATTATGATATATCTTAAAATAATAAAACAATTGAACTTCACTGATCAAGTGCAGATTTATGTGAAGTTTGATCAATTAAAAATGTAAAGGAAATGTGGACACCTTGTAACAGCTGTTTACACTAACTGTTCAGAGTTATGTGATAAATGTTGACCGACCTCAATCAAAAGAATAATCTGAGTTCTTCAACAATATTCTGTTCCCCTCGCTCCAACAAAGACAAGAATCTGGTCAGTTAAGTTAAAATCACAATTCAGTAACGTTTATTTTCTGTTTGAATAATGACAATATGAAATCATGGCAAATATGAACAATAACTGTGTTATGTCAAAAGGATAAATATTAAATAGCTTAAAGCCCTGTTTACACGGACACTGTGTGGGGGAAACGTAACTTTTGGGCATGTTAATTAGTTTAAAAGTTTTGCGTTGACACGGATCTGACATGGATCTGCTCGAATCTCCCCCCTCCCTCATGCCCCCCCGCTTACACCCACTGCGCATGCGTCCTGCTGAACCTTCACCCACTGCGCATGTGTGCTGCGTCACTCTGCTGGCAGTCTGCTAGTTTCTTTTGTGCTAAAAGCTGAGCTAACAACAACAAGTTAAAGCTGGATTTTGGATAAGAGTCGACACTATTTGACACCAAGCGGGACTCTTTTCATCTAACAAGCTGCACCAGTTGCTGACTGTGGACCAGAACCGAGTCGATGAGGATGAAGTCTGACTTTACTCCGTGATGAACAGCTGACTTACAGCAGGTAAATCAACGTTCTTATATGTTTGCTTGTGTTTACTTTGATCACACAACAACGGAGTTTTTATTTATTTATTTATTTATTTCTGCCAGGTGCAGAAGCTGTCGACTCGTTCCAACAAACAGGCAGACGGTTCTGATGGGTCCAGATGAACACACAGCAAGAGTCCAGTAGTTACAGTTCGGTTCACGTGTTTTTAAAAGTGTGTTCAGTTTAATTCTCAGTGTTTGTGTTGTAAAATTTGTGCTGCTGAATAAATAAATAAAAAATAAACCTGGTGTCTTCATTTTCACAGCACGTTACGCACTGTTTAAAAAATGTAACGAGTCCAGATAGATACTGTAGTTCAGATAAATTTACATCTCCCACGCCAACATAAATACTGTTTATTATTGTTAAACTGTTATATTTTGCAACGTGACACGTGAAATGTCAGCCTGCCCCGCGCATGCGGGCTGCGCGCATGTGGTTGACACAAAAGATCAGCAGGAGATGTTTACATTATCAGCGGGGGTGCAGCGAAAAACTTCCACTTTGGGAGCAGGCTCAGAAAACTATCGGTGTCATAGAGGGGGGCCAGCGGTGTCGTGTAGGCGATAAGCAAAGTCGCAAAGAGAAAGTAGCGGTTACACTCAAAATACGCGCCGTGTAAACTGGCCCTAAGACTTTTAGAAGAGGTGTTATCTAAAATTTAGGACTAAAGTTTTAGCTCTAACGTTAAAATTTAGCTCAACTTTCTCTCAGATTCATGAACTTAAATGACATGTAAGAAAACAGTTGTCACTTGTTGTTCTCATCAGAAGGAAGATGTTTGTCCTACCAGGAGACGTCCATCTCTCATTAGCACAATGGATGTGATGAAGTGAGGCAGGAGGTTCACGTTGTCACTGGAAGAGGGATGTTATTCCTTGAGGGACCACGTCTCTTCCAGCAGGCGGTTGTGCCTCATCACTCACGGGGTGTTTGAGGGTTACCAGGACTTTTCTCCATCTCTCAGCTGACTGGATCGGAGTCCTCATGGACTTCTGGGCTGGCTCAGAGCAAACTCTCCACCAGGACATCCCACTTCTGCCAGCTTCGGACAACTTCTCCCCCTGAGACCGCTCTCCAACTCTGACCTTACGTGTCAGAGAACCAATCAAAATGCAGCTACCAACAGAGTGGGTGTGAACCAGCTGCATATCATTAATTTTAATGACACCCTCCTCTTAAAATCTCAGAGGGGAACAATACAGCAAACCCTCGACCTACGAACGAGTTCCGGACCTAAGGACCGTTCGCAGCTCGATTCTGCCGTAGCTCGGGGGTGAAAATAACGTCTTGTTCGTAGGTCCTGATTACATTTGTACGTCGCGGAAATAACGCTAACGGAGCGCCACACACACATTTATCGGCATGAGACTGAACAAGCGGACATACTGGGCCATAAACACACACAGTAACTGTACAGCATGTACAGTAGTGTGCAGTAATGTTAAACGTTGCTATTCAGCCCAGCACATTCAATAGGCCTTACTTTGAGATGGTCAAAGCCGACATCTTAGGTTGCCATGCGTTGATGTTGTCGGGCCGAGCAGCGCGGCGGCTCGGCGAGCGAACCACAGCAGCTGCTCCAGGCCTGTGTTAGCTTCTGCTAGCTGCATACATCAGGGTATTCTGCTAGCTGCATGTTAGCCAGGCCATTAGCTGGTGTTCGCACGTCGGTGCGGCGCATGACTGAGCGATCGGCGATCGATCCGCGGCTGCTGCTCCAGGCTGAGACGTCCACAGAGTTCACAGAGCGATTCCAGATAGTAATTTATCCATATGAGGCAATCCTGGAACAAACACAGTCCTCACAGCCAGCTGCCGGGGCATTTCCTGGAACGGCCGGAAGTTGCGCAATTGTGATAAAAACTTATCATTTTTATTTAAAATATTATTTATAAAGCCTTTAACACAACCACAGCTGCAACAAAGTGTTGTACACATGAAATTAATAACATTTAAACACACACACACACAAAAATTATTATTATTTTTTTAATTTAACATTTTTATTAAATTATTAAATATGATACGTTCGTAGGGTTGCCGTAGGTCGCGGGCGCCGTAGGTCGGGGGTTACCTGTACATTTGTTTACATGATACAGGCAAACCTTGTTTTGTATCACACCGTTCTCTTAGAAAATGTACGTTTGGTTCCTGACACATTGAAAACAGTGGGTTACTTCCATTGTTACTACGGCAACTACAGTTCTGTTATCCCCAGGCCATGCTAGGGTTCTGTCATTTGTTGATACTGAATTCTCTTGGACACTGAATGTCTGTTCCTTGCCAGCAAAGATTAGCACAAAGGGTTATTATTAACACAGAAGGTTAATGATTATAGTCAGTCTGGAGCCAGGGTGGTCCAGGATGTCGACTCATCCTGACTTGGAGATTTAGCCCAGTGGGGTAGAAGAGATGTGTCTCTGAGGATGTTTTGTCTTTTGAGGGATGTTGGTTGGACGTTACATTCCCCCACTTGCGATTTACAACTTGGGTACCTTGTTGGTGAATCACAACTAACAGCGTCCTTGCTTTAGGAGTATTCCAAAGAGTCACAGTTGATAGTTCCAAAAATAAACAGGAAGTTGAGGGTATTCCACAAACTCCAGCTACAAGTACTTGGGTGTGCACCTGAACGACAACCTCAGCTGGAGCATCAACACCACCAGCCTGATGAAGAAAGATCATCAGAGACTCTACTTCCTCAGGCGGCTGAGATGGAAGTTCAGTCGTCACCTCCTTCTACAGGGTGCAGTGGAGAGCATCCTGTGCTCCAGCATCATGGAGTGGCATGGAGGCTGCACAGCTGCAGAAAGAAAAGCTTTCAGGATGGGAAGAGAAACATCTTTAGCTTCAGAATAGAAGTCCACTTGTTTTGTTTTTTAACCTTCTTTTAGGTCAAAGTCCAGAAGACCTTTCTCTTCAACACTTGAACTTCTGCTTGGGTTTTGTTTCTAGTTTTATTTTTTACTAACATATTTCTGAAAATGAAAAGGATCAAATAGACGACCCACACAGCTGTTAATGAACACACTGAGATGAGAGACCAGTCTTTCCTCGGTCCTCTGGTTCTGGAGTCCAGGTGTGTCTGTGGAGCTGCTCAGCAGCTGCTGTGAAGGAAATGACAGGTTCTAACATCTGGTCTGTTTCAACTTGAATCTAATGAGTTTTGTTCATGTCAACAATTATCAAGAGTTTAATCATGAAGACAATTTAAATTCTTCTCACCAGAGACGTTCACACGACACATTCCAGAACCAGAACCATCTTCTGTCTTCACTTGACACCTGTACAGACCAGAGTCCTCCGTCCTGAGTGAGGACAGGTGGAGTCTGATGCGTCCTTCTCTGAGGACGTCTCCGTCCCTCTGGACTCGTCCTGCAAACTGTTCATCCTGAGCCTCTGACACCTCAACACCTTCATGGAGCAGATACAGGAGTGACTCTCTGAGAGGAGCTAACAAGCTGCAGTAGATGAACAGGTGTCTCCAGGATGTCTCAGGTGTGGTGGTGAAGGTCCACTCCAGGTGATGTTGTGGTTCTGCTCTGCCTGATAGGAGCTCTGGGTCACGTTCACTACAAATGTTGCTGCTGAGGAGACAGAGAGGAGCAGACACACTGACAGGCTGAAACTGCATCTACAACAAGAACTGAATGTTCTGGACTGAACCTGAAGGTCCAAACTGACCACAGAGACACGAGCTGAGGATGAGGAGCAGCACCACCCTGCACACCATCTTCATCTTCTTCATGCAGCTGGAGGACTGATGAGGAGAAAGAAGTGTCAGAGACAAACAGCGCCATCTTGTGGACAACAACAACAACAACTAGAGATTTATTAGGAGCAGCTGGAACATGGAAACTGGATCAGAACATCTGGAAGAAGCTCCCAGTTCTGACCAGTTCAAGTCAGTCAGAAAGAGTTCATTCTGATTTCTGCTCTGTACTCAGGAAAGTTCACACATCACTTCATCTCACATCATGCCTCTACAAACACTTTTTTTTATTTTTTTTATTTTATTTTATTTTTATTTTATTTTTTTTATATAAAAAAACAAGTACAAAAAAACTTACAATGTCAAACAAGGCTCGAGACTTAAGGCATGCATAGCATAAAAGAGAATAAAGGCACATAAACAAAAACAATAATGAGTTTTGGGCAGCTTACAACAGAAATTCGTTACAGATTGTTTTAGTTTTTAAAGCTTTTGCATTAGTACAATACTTTAAAGTAGATAAGTAAGAGGAAATATAATTAGAAAACACTATAAATCTAGGTTTTAGCAAGGAGAATTTACAGCTGTGGATGTAAAATTTGGCTAAGAGTAGTATTAAATTTACAACAAAAACTTTCTCACTTGAAATATTTGGACAAAAGAAACCAAACAGTATAGTTTTAGCATCAAATGGTAGGTCAATTTCTAACTTTCTATTTACATACATGAAAATGTCTTTCCAGAACACCTGAGTATGAGAACAGTCCCAGAAGAGATGGATGATGGTCTCCTCAGAGCTGTGGCAGAGTGAACACATTGGGTCTACGTTTGGACGGTACTTGGAGATTATATAGTTTACAGGATAACATTTATGCAGAATCTTTAGGGATACTTCTCGAATCTTATTAGTTATAAAGTATTTTCTAGGTAACAACCAAACATCTTTCCAACAGATATCATTAAATAAATTATCCCAGAAGAATATAGAAGCAGGTTTACTAATACATTCTCTAATTATTAATTCTCTAATACATTTGTTATTTGTTTTTTCACTTAAAAAAGGGTCAGAGTTACCAATGAATAATTCTTCAGTTAAATAGTTCGTGCTGTTTTGTACAGGATTTGACATCAACATTTTTACACCAGATGGAATTGCATCAAAGACAATTGCAAATTCTTTTGGTAGTACTGGAAAGTTATACGTAGTTAAAAATTCACTGTAAGAGTAAGTGTTGCCGTCTTTGTTGAATAACTGATGTACATGAACTATTCCTCTGTCAAACCAATTTTTAAAGAAAATAGATTTATGTTTAAAACAAATGTCTTTGTTATTCCAGATATAGTATTTGTGTGGAGAGAAATTGTGTTTGTGAACCAGAGTCCAGCACAAAAACAGCTGTTTGTGGAAATTGGAGAGTTTGATCGGAATTTTGTCAATGTTGTAATTACACCTTAAAATAAAAGACAAACCACCCAATGCTTCAAATACATGTGTTGAAATGAAGTTCCACAAAGAGTTTGGATTTAAGAGATATCTTTTGATCCATTTAATTTTAAAGGAGGAGTTTAGAGTCTGTAAGTCTAATACATTAAACCCACCAGAGCACAGCTTATTTATCATAACATTTTTTCGGATTAGATGAACCTTTTTTTTCCAAATAAAATCAAACAATGTTTTATCCACTTTTGAAATGATGTCCTTGGGAACCTCAAGGGCAGAGGTCGCATACACCAAACTGGAGAGACCTTCAGCCTTAGAAAGTAATACACGACCGGAGATGGATAAATCTCTCTGTACCCATAAATTGAATTTTTTTTTAATTACAGTAACAAGGGGATTAAAGTTATCACTTAATCTTTGGTCCTCCTCTTTTATAATATAGATACCAAGATATTTAACTTTGTGTTTTACTGGGATTCCTGAGATCTCTGTGTCATGACATGTTTTAATAGGGAGTAACTCACATTTAGATAAGTTAAGGTTGAGACCTGAGGCTGCAGAAAATTCACCAAGCAGCTCAACAGCACACTTTACTTGAGAGCAATCTTTTAGAAATAGAGTTGTGTCATCTGCCAGTTGGCTCAGACATATTTCTCTACCAGCAATCTGAATACCTTTTATGCAGCTGTTTTTAATGAAATGTGCTAAAATTTCCATAGGAAGAAGGAACAAAAATGGAGAAATTGGACAACCTTGTCTAATTCCACGCTCAACATTAAATCTGCCAGAGGTTCCATGAGCTAGTTTAATTGAGCTATTGCCTCCAGCATAAAGGGTGCGTACTGATTTCTTAAAGTGCTCACCAAAACCGAACAGATCCAAAGTTTTAAATAAAAAATCATGTTCCAGTGAGTCAAACGCTTTATGGAAGTCAAGAAAGAGAACAAAACTATTTTCTGATATTAAGTCTGCGTAGTCTAATAAATCTAAGATAAGCCTTATATTATCAATTATGTGTCTTCCCGCCATAAAACCATTTTGAGTTTCCCCAATAACATCATGAAGTACTTTTTTCAATTTATTTGCTAAGCATAATGCTAAAATTTTATAATCATTATTTAATAATGTAATGGGGCGCCAGTTGTCTAAAACTAATACATCTTTTTGTGGTTTTGGGATGAGTGTAATTAAGCCTTGGCATAGAGTGGACGGTAATTGTTCTTTATCTATACTTTCTCTAAAAACATTCAGCAAAAAGGGAGCAAGTTCTTCCGTGAATAGTTTGTAAAATTCAGAAGTTAGCCCATCAGTACCTGGAGATTTATTTAATTTAAGTTTTTTAATAGCCTCTGAGATTTCTGTAAGCGTAATGGGAGAGTCGCAAATTGATTTTTTGAAGTCTCCAATTGTCTTAATATTACCTAGATTGTTAAAGAAATCATTCATATGAGCAGGTGAAATGGTTGAGGTATATAGTTTTTTATAGAAGTTCTCACACATTTTAGATAGTTCTTTTGGATCTTCTATGATATCACCATTTGAAGAGAGTCTATTTATACTATTTTTATTTTGCCTTTGTTTTTCTAACTTAAAAAAATAGCTAGAATTTTGCTCACCCTCCTCTAACCATTTCGCTCTTGAACGTACAAATGCACCTTTAGCTTTATTGATATATAATTGATCAAGTTTTAGTTGTGCAGTTAGGAGATCTGCTTGCTGTTGTTCAGATAGATTTTCAGGCAATATGGATGATAGCGAGATTAATTTGGCTATCAGATTACTTTCATCTGATTTCTTTTCCTTTTTTAGTTTAGAACTTGTTTCTATAAACAATCTTCTCAGCTCATATTTTAAAAGCTCCCATTGTTTTTGATATTCTCCTGTATCTTCTGCAGTCTCAAAACGTTCTGAGATTTTTCTTATTATTATTTCAATTAAAGATTCGTTTTGTAATAAAGAACTATTTAGTTTCCAGTATGCTGGGTATCTTTGAGTTGGCTTATCAGGAGATAAGTTTAAAGTTAATACAATTGCTTTATGGTCTGTTAATGGAGTAGGCATAATTTCTGTTTTGCAATTTAATTGAGTAAGGGATTCCGATATTAACCAAAAGTCTATTCTGGATCGTAAAGAACCAGCCTTGTTTGTCCAAGTAAATTCTTTACTATTTGGGTTAGTAACTCTCCAGATATCATGAAGACCTTGTTCATTCATAAAATCATTCAAAAAACAGTTGGTTTTATTTCTGCTAGGCCATCTGTCCAAATCATCATTTAATGTGACGTTGAAATCTCCTCCCAGTAATATTTTAATATCAGTAAACCTTTCCTTGATACTTTCAAAGGTAGTACTTAGTGTTTGAAATAATCTCTTTGTTTTCTCTTGTGTTAGTGTACCCATAAACAT
>JBBPBX010116230.1:0-10106 GCA_038048925.1 Garcialebias charrua | reverse complement strand
CAGACACACGAAGCCATACGAACAGCAGCCAGACACAGCAGCTCTGGCGCACACACACACAAGCACATGAACGGCCTCTCACCAGACAGAGTACACTCACGCACACACGTGCACGCACGCACACACATAGATAAACAGCAGGTCTTGCTCTGAACAGAATTAGGTCAAAGCAGATAAAAAACAGCTGAGACGCAGGCTGCAGGAGAAAGTCAGGCCTTGTTCCAAAGGAAAAGAGAAAAGCTTTAAATGGAATGTGAACTTTTGTGAAACAGAATTTTATTGAAGCAAAGTGTTTCCTGGATGTCATGTAATTAACTGAAGATGCATGATTATGTATTGGGAGTATAATGATGTGATTTGTATGTTATCTTTTAAGATTCGCGGTAAACCAAAGAGGTTCTCCACTGCTGGGTATTGATGATAATTTTGAATATTACACAGCACGTTAAAAGAGTGTTTTTTCCACAGTTTGAGTAAATTTAGGTAAAAGTTGAGGATCTAGGTGAAAGTTGAAAACTTGTTCTGACTGAAAAAATTGGAACTTTGCCCACATGACAGATGGCATTAAGTCATTCTCTGCTAAGGGAGGGTGACAGCTGAAAGAGACATTATGTCACCAAACTCTGTCCAGGGGGCTGGGAGGAGGTGTAAAACGTTACCTCACCACAGACCAATGAAGCCCTATCAGAATGATGTAATCTTCTGAGGAGGGGAACTGAAGCCCCCTCTCTGGGCTATAAAAAAGCTGTGGAAGAGAAGAAATTTTGCTGAGTTTCTGAAGTCATGAAGAGACCTTTGGATATTTTTGGACATTTCTGAAAAGACCTGGGACAAAAGAAGAAATGGATTTAATTCGAAGAGTTTTTCTCCTGGACAAAAGGAGTACTCTTATGCAGCCCGAATTAGCTATTATTTCATTTTTCTTCAAGATGAGAGAAGTCCCGGGACTTGGAGTAAAAACTTCCCTTCTTGCTAGGAGCGAAGGATTATTTCCCTTTTCCACACTAGGACTAAGTCACAAGGCTTATTTTCCATAAGAGAGGTAAGGGATACTCACAGAATTTGTTCATCTAAATTTATATTAAGATTAAATTATTAATAACAGTAAAAAAGCCTCCTTTTATACAAGAAGATTAAATAATCGGTTGAAACCAACAAAGCGGAGATCTTCTCGCTGAAAGCGGACTGGTTTATCAGCTTGTTTGAGCTAAAAAGAACACGGAGTTCTTTTTGTCCTCCCTGCTGCTGCAAAAGGGCCTTTGAAAGCTCAACGGAGCTGTGAATGGATGTTTTTACATTTTTATCGGAGTAACTGATTTTTCCTGGATATAATTATTTTTGTTTTTACAAGATTTTTTTGTTTTATAACAATTCTGTGGAATAAACCTCAATTAATGGATTAAACCAATTTTTTTTCCCTTCTGAATGAATTAGGGATATTTTCCTTTCTGTTCATAACAGATTAAAAGGAGTTTAAAGAGAAGTTTTGTGCGTCGAGAGATCAGACTGCAGCAAGCTGAATGTTTGGGAAAATTGGGAAGATAAGAAGAACACAGTGTCCCTGTTCGTCTTCTAACCGCTGTTAAAGGCCTCTCGTAATGGATTTTTAACTAATTTTTCCAGGAATTACCACATTATCTAATGGATTAAAATTGTCTATTTCTGGATTACCATTTTTCTGAATGGATTTAACAAATTTGTGGAACAAACAAATTCTCTTTGATTTAATTCAACTATTAATTAAGTTACTGTTTTGGGTCATCCGAGACCGACCCCAGAGCGGGGACCTGCCAGCTAGAAGCTGACTGACCTTGGATGGAAAGCCAGGAGTACACGATGTTCTAATTTTAGCCTCAGGCCTGCTTTGAAGGCCTTGTTCATCAGCATCGCAGAACAACTGAATGGATTACAATATCTTTGAATGGATAACACTTTTGAGGAATAATTGATTTGCCTGGAGGATCAGTTCCTCCAAATCCGAGGCCATGGTCTTGAGCCGGAAAAGGGTAGCGTGCCCTCTCCGGGTCGGGGAGGAGGTCCTGCCCCAAGTGGAGGAGTTTAAGTATCTCGGGATCTTGTTCACGAATGAGGGAAAACTGGAGCGTGAGATCGATAGGCGGATAGGTGCAGCGTCCGCAGTGAAGCGGGCGCTGTACCGGTCTGTCGTGGTGAAGAGAGAGCTGAGTCAAAAGGCAAAGCTCTCAATTTACCGATCGATCTACGTTCCCACCCTCATCTATGGTCATGAGCTTTGGGTTATGACCGAAAGAACAAGATCTCGGATACAAGCGGCTGAAATGAGTTTTCTCCGCAGGGTGGCTGGACTCTCCCTTAGAGATAGGGTGAGAAGCTCAGTCATCCGGGAGGGACTCGGAGTAGAGCCGCTGCTTCTCCACATCGAGAGGAGCCAGTTGAGGTGGCTCGGGCATCTGGTTAGGATGCCTCCTGGACGCCTCCCTGGTGAGGTGTTCCGGGCATGTCCCACCGGGAGGAGACCCAGAGGAAGACCCAGGATACGCTGGAGGGACTATGTTTCTCGGCTGGCCTGGGAACGCCTTGGGATTCCCCCAGAGGAGCTGCTCCAAGTGGCTGGGGAGAGGGAAGTCTGGGCCTCCCTACTTAGGCTGCTACCCCCGCGACCCGACCCCGGATAAGCGGAAGAAAATGGATGGATGGATGGATGGATTACCAGATTTTTTAGCCCTGAACAGTTTTGATGGATTACAACTGGGATTTTTAACATAACAGAATTACCTGGAGGTTTTTCTGTGGGATTAAAAATAAAGAAGAATTCTTCAATCTACTGGAGTGGATAAAAGCTGCTTTTGCCGAGTGCAAGACCATCCAGCCTTGGAAAAACTGCTTGTTTGGAGCTAAGGAAACACCGCTACGAGAGTTTTGTTCATCAACACCGTACAACCGGTCTTGAATGGATTAAAGCCTGAATTACCAATTCTTCCTTTCTGTTAGGATTAAAAACACAAGCTTTTCTTATGTGGGATTAAACAAAGATTTGTCCAGTCTGCTGGAGTGCAGACTTCTGACTGGAGTGTAACAGCATCACCTGGAGGTTTTTTCTGTAGAAAAACAACAAGATTTCCTGATGGGATTATAAAACAAAGTTTTCTGGTGGAAATAAAAAACACAAATTGGAACAATCAAAAAAGGCGTTCAATACAGGATCAACTGGACTTTATTTGTTGCAGAAAACGTTTCGACTTCTGTCCAGAAGTCTTTTTCAATTCTGAATGGAAGCTGTGAGAACGAGAAGTTTTATACAGGCTTACAAGTCACGCACCAACATATGAAATTGGAAACTGAAAAAACACCACAAATTAACTAACATGCCCATTCTATTTAAATTGACAAAACGACACATCCCAGCTTAAAAGGGGTTTGTAACACATACATGTAAATTGAAAGATCACACCTAACAGTAGGAGGTTCCCTTGAGGTCTCTGAGGTCAATTTACATACAGTTTTGTGTCTTCTAACAGAGACCTCAAGGGAACCTCCTACTGTTAGGTGTGATCTTTCAATTTACATGTATGTGTTACAAACCCCTTTTAAGCTGGGATGTGTCGTTTTGTCAATTTAAATAGAATGGGCATGTTAGTTAATTTGTGGTGTTTTTTCAGTTTCCAATTTCATATGTTGGTGCGTGACTTGTAAGCCTGTATAAAACTTCTCGTTCTCACAGCTTCCATTCAGAATTGAAAAAGACTTCTGGACAGAAGTCGAAACGTTTTCTGCAACAAATAAAGTCCAGTTGATCCTGTATTGAACGCCTTTTTTGATTTCATCATGTCCTGGACGACTGAGAATCTTCACCAGCAAATTGGAACAATAAGATTACCTGGATGGATTAAACTTATTTAATTGGAATCAGATTATTGTAGAATAAACCAACATTTTTGAAGATTATACAAATTATTGATTGAAGTACAACTCAATTCAATTACAAGTGTAGTGGACATGACCTTGTCCACTTTTAAGACACCTGTGTACTTTTGAACTGTCCAGTGATGACCTTTACTGACCTCTCAGTAAAGCAGGACATTTAACACAATTATTCCATTAGTTATAATCTGAGGACATATAGTCACTAAAAGAGACTATTTCTATATCTTGATTTTATTCTAATGTAATCAAGAATAACTTTTCTCATTTTCATGATATGTGCTTTTATGCTGTGTTATTCTGAAATGTGTTAATTACTGTCTTCACTGCTGTGTTTAAAGGTGAAGCCTTCGGGTCACAGAGACCGGACGGTTTTGTTTAGAAACTCAGAGACAGTCTGATGAGCAGGGCTCCAGCGTTATCTGTCTTTTTTCCTAAACATTTCTCTCTGCTGCTGGCTTGTAACCTTGGGTTTGATAAAGCAAGTGAACTCCTCTCTGTGTTCCTGCTTTTAAGTTCTAACTGTGCGGAAACGCTTCAGTCTTTGAATGGACAAAGAGTTTGAATGGACGGAGACCTGAAAGCTCTCTGCCTTGCAGCTGGTCAAGCTTGGTCAAGAGCCAAAGACTAACTTGTCAGCTAGAACTGATGGACGTCTCCATCCAGTTCCCCGAGCAAAAGCTCCAAAGTTCTTAATGAACTTCCTTTGAGAAACATCTCGTCTTGAAGTCAGCCAGAAGCTGCCACATGTTTCTGACGGCTGACGCGGATCCGAGGAGACGTTGGAAGTAAACGACCAGTTCAGACGTACGAGGGCCGGAAGGACTCCGTGCACCTGGGAGGCTGGCAATATCTTTATCAGACGCATCGTCAAAAGGTAAAGAGCGGTTTACAAACGTACCTGGGATTTAGCCGAAGTCGGATGGAATGTGTCATCTCTGGTTACACTCGAGATAAATAACTTAATCTCTCCAACCTCTTATTCCTCCTACTCTTTCCCCTCTCTATCTAAGCTGGAAACTATATTTTTAAGCTAAAAGAGCCCACAGACTAAATATGTTAACATCCAATATTTATGTCTGTTGTGTTGAATTTAAGTGTGCTGACGTTTTAAATTGAAAGAAAGTGAAATCATGTCAATCAAGTGTAATGGTGTTAATTTAGTTGATTTATTCTAAATAAATGATAGTGTCTCTTTGACATATCAAACTAAGTTAACGTCTTTGTCACTTAATGGCTCTGTTTATTTATCCATCATAAAGATCACAGAAATATTGAATAAACTGAAAAAGAAGAGAATCCGTGAATTTACTATTCAATCTGAATAAGTAAATTAATTAAGGTAAAAAGGAGGTCAGTATTAAACTGACCCCCCCTTTAACCCCTTTACATCTGGTGGCCTCGTATCGGCTTCTAAAAGTTTATTGATAAATCTGTGGTCTCAGTCATGAACTGTAACGTCATGTTTGCATAAAAGGATCCAAGTTTTAAACTCTGAGGATAATGATTTTGGCTGGAAGTGTTCAAAGCAGGCAGATTCTGCATGTTTTTATCATTTGAAGCTGTGAGATTATTATTGTTTCAACTCTGTTAGACGCTGTTGGAAGCATTCAGGTGAAGTTTTGTCAGCCGTAGTCTGTGGAAGTTCTGGTTCGGTCCAGTTCACGCGGACTCCTGTACAAAGCTTTGTTTGACCGCCGAGTCAGAAGCCTGAAAGCTAATTTAACATCTACAAGATTGCTGTTGTGGTGTTTTACATTTTAAAGAAGGTCGAAGCAGCATATACTGTTAGAACGTGTCGGTTAGTGGTTCGTGAAACCCGAGTTCTGCTCCTTTAAAGTGGACGGAACCGACCTGAACGCGGCTCCGAGGGAGTCCGTGTCGTGTTACAGTTGAGGTGCTGTGTTACTGAGCGTAACTAAGTTTGCCTGTCTAGATGTGCGCGCCGCATGTTTCAGAATTTTGGGAAGTTAAATTGTAGCGTTTGAGTTGTTTTAAGAGTCTATAAAGTTGTGGTCTGCTGTGCAAGCTAACGTTAAGAAGACGTGTCTCATGTCCGTTTATGAGCTGTGATTGGATGATACGAGTGCTGTGTGCTGTGAATCACTCTTGTAGCGAACGCTGATTCGCTGTTGTGTGCTGTCAATCACTCTTGTGGCGAACGCTGATTCGCTGTTGTGAGCTGTCAATCACGTCGCACGCCGTTGCGACCAGCCCACTTTGTCGTCATTTCCGGTACTACATTGGTCGAAGGTAAGAAAAACTACATTCGCCATTTATGCTTGGAGAATGAACTACATATGCTGTGATTGATTTGTTGACGTCACGTATGTTGTAGCGAGCTCCGCCTCGCTCACGTAAGAAGCTGGTGACGCGCTACGCACGCTGCGTGGGCCCGCCCATTTTTGTCGTCACTTCCAGGTGCCGCACTTTGAGTGACAGGTCACACTCGCTGGCTCACACTCGTTCACACACGAACACACACTTAAACACTCATCTGAAGCCATCAACACTGTCTAGCGACATAAACTTGTCTCTGACAAGAAAGCGGTTCGAGCAATTATCACGTTCTTACTGAAAACTAACCCTAATAGGTTGTTTTCTTTCCATGTACTGATTTAAACTCAGTCGCTTCGTGATAACATACGCGACGCTGCCCCCTGCTGGACGTTAATAGATGAGTTTTCTCTCAACACATCATAAAGTCAGCATTTTTTATGGTGAAAATTACCAGCTTTAAAATTGTTCTGTACACAAACAAAAACTCCTGTTTATTTTAAATAAAGAATTTTTGAAAACAGAGGTACAGACGAACAATTGATGCTCATTTTAAATACTGAAGAGATTTAAAATAACACTCAAAAAAGCATCTTTTATTTGATTTTCAGATTAAATAAAAAAGAAAAGTTGATGGAGAGCAGAGCATTTCCACATTCAAAATTTTAAACAGCATTGGCATACACTGTACACTTTTGGTTAAAAATAGCATTTTTAACGTTTTTCTGTGTACGTTTACAACAGTGAGGTTAATTTGATAACGAATTTCTTTTTCGAATAACACCTGCATGTACCAGCTTGTTGATTTTTACAGACTCAAAACAAATATGGATAAACAATCAGATGAAGTTGTTCCATCCTCATCCTTGGAGGATGCTGATGGTGAGCAAACTCCAGCGCCGGTTGAGGAGAAAATCCCAGCGCAGGAGGATTCAGAGTCTGAGTCAGAGGACACAGATTGTGTTGATAATGCCTTAAAACTGCTAATGAAAACACTCGTGAAGTATGGTGAGGAGGTAGCAGCAATGGACACCCCGACTCTGGACACAGAGTTAGAAAGTCTAGCAACAGGCATAATCAAAAAAGATGGAAAAAAGCTCAGCGCCGACCGTACTGTCAAATTGGCCTTTCTGTTGAAGACCAGACTGGACCATGAACTGTATAAGAGTGGGGACCTTGAGGATGAACTGGCTGATGAAAAAAATAAACTGGCTGATGAGAAAACTAAACACGAAGGTACCACTTCAGAGTTTGTGTCATACAAGAAAACGACAAATACAGAGATTGAACGTTTAAACAATGAAATACTGTTGCAAACACATTCATATGAAGAAAACATTCGGTCCAGAGGACAAAAATATGACGATTCTATCAGAGAGAATGAAATATTACAGCAACAGGTACAATCGATGTCTAAAGATCTACAAGAGAACAAGGAAAAAAGAGAAGAAGCCCACACCCGGTGCACAATGTTGAAAATAGAGTATGATAAATTAAAAGAACAACTAAAAGAGAGCACTCAATTCGAGGAAAATAGAAAACTCAGTGAACAGTGCACAGCGCTACAAACTGCAGTTGATTGTTTACGCAGAGAATTGACTGAAAGTAAGGTGGAACTGACCTTAACTAAAGAAAACCTCTTTAAAGAAAGGGAGAGGTGGGTGGATGTTGTGGCAAAGCATTCTCAAGGCATCACACCACCACCCCCACCACCTCCACGCGGTGATGCAGAACAGCTCACCGTACCTGTTAAGACCCGCCAGTCGGAGCAGGGACTTGCGTCCTCAACATCAACACCTGCACATGGATCACAGGTAAATGGGAATAGCAATGATGCTAAACTTTCTATTCCAATACCTGAACTCCAGAAGCTTTCTAGATACATTCAACGCTTTGAGCCAGGGCCGTTGGGTTCAATCTATACAAAGAACTACCTAGACTCTCTTGATTTCCAGCTGGGTAATTTTCCAAATGCTACTGCTGAGGATAAAATTGCGCTGATCAGGCTCACCGCAGACTGGCCTGTATATAACTTCATTGTTCGCCAACCGGACGCCATAAAAACAGATTACAAACTGTTGCGTGATACTCTTATACGAGAGTTCACTCCAAACATGGGGCCTGGTGGCTACCCTGATGCCGAGAAGGTCGTGCAAGGTAAGAAGGAGCATCCACAGGCATATTACCAGAGAATGTTCCAGGCTTTCTTTGGTAATCGCAATGAACCGGGCATGGAGGACGACGTAGGTTTTAAATACCTTTTCGGTAAAAACCTCCACCCTGATATAAAAGAGTCAGTTCAAGTGATGGCTAATTTCAGAGACAAGACCATCAAGGAAATGAAACAATGCGCCGTAAATGTTTTCGAGGCCCGCATGGAATGCAGAACACCCGTAGAGGTGTTCACGAGTGCGAGAGCCGACTCCCAATCGCTGGAACTGGAAGGGACGCGAGCACCAGCTCCCTATCCACCGACAGGCGAAAAGAAACAGACCTTTCACCCTGACAAACCACAAAGTGGGGGTGTCCGCTTGAGGAAAAACCCAAGGTGGCTCAAGCAAAACACGGAGGGTGAACAAAAGGATCAAAAGGGGGGTGCGCGTCCAACGAGTAAAGATTATGGGTACAAGGGTAACCCATATAACCAAGGGTGGTCCCAGCAGGAACCCCCGAACCAAGGGTGGTCCCAGAGGGGACACCCGAAGCCAGTCTGGGCCCGGAAGGGGCCCCCACGCCGTGGACCTGCTCCCCCTACCCCTCAAACTGAACAGTCCGAGACAGACAAAAAATCGCAGAAGTCCCGGAGGAAAGGCCGTAGCCCTCTGTCCCCAGAAGTCAAGGAGGAAATACGTCAGATGTTCGACACGTGGGAAAATACTAAAAATGAGAACAAACCCGGTGTGATGTGTAGCACTATCATTGATAGTAACTCTGAACATTCTAACAACAACAATGCCACAGTTGCTGGCAGTCACCAAGACATTGGTGGCCAGGATGCTGACAATCAGGGTAATGACAGTCGAATCGTTGACAGTCCAGAATGTGACAGTCAACAGAACGTTGACTGTAACCATGACTTCATTGTTACGGAGCCTGAGCACCCCTCGTCAGAAAAAGGGGGGGAAAGCTCACTCACCGTTGAAAGTGGCTCGCCACGAACTGAACAGTCAGACCCATGTGTGTCTGCACTAACAGTACTGATAAATGAAGGTCACACAGTCAGGGGTAGGCGTGATAAACGTCGGAGACAACCTGGTGAGTTCCTGTGTGACATTATCAGAAAGGGGCCCGCTAAGAAGGCTTACCTGTCCATCACGTTGGAAGGGATCCTCAGAAAAGAGGCCCTCTTGGATGGTGGGGCAGACATATCCGTTATGTCACCCACACTGTTAGAAGAGCTGCGGCTGGCCGCTAGCGGTGTTGACAGGGAAATACCCCTCAGAGAATGTGCTATAGTTTTGCAGGGTCTCTCGGAGACGAGTACAACCCTAACAGCTATAGCAATGGTTCACATGCAGATTGGTGAGACGACACTATACCACCCGGTATACGTGTCCACCGTTGACTCATGCCCATTTTTGGTTGGCCAAGACTTTATAAACCGCTTCGACGCGGTTATAGATTATGGCGATCAGACAATGTGGACCAGAGTGAGTCAACCACTGCCGATCGATATGCCTACACAGAGTAACACTGACCGTCTAACGGCAGGTACCGCGGAAGGCAAAAGGGAATGCTCAGACGAGAGCACAATCCCTGTGGGTGAACCTCCAACTACAGGTGAGGCAGTAGAGGTCCAACAAGAGAGCCCCCTCTGCGAGCTGAAACAGTTGGCACTCACCGAACACTACCTACCACAGGTAGTCAAAGGTGTTGAGATTCAAGGATCCCACACCGATGATGCTGTTCTGTCCCCTTGGACGGAGAAA
>JBBPBX010116228.1:0-10106 GCA_038048925.1 Garcialebias charrua | reverse complement strand
TTGACACTTTCCATCTGCAACAGTTCCCCCACCTGGCTGGGGATCCCCAAAGTCCACAGCAAACGTCACTTTTCTTAAAAATACTCCCCCCTCCGAACTTCCTTTACCAGCACTCAGTGTCTCCACACCACATATCACACTAGTGAGATGTAGGGTTGTACATCTCTGTGTGAAAGACGATTCGATCCACATCTAGATACAAAGGTTACGATTCGATTCAAAAATGATTTATTTTAAAAACGGAACGATTCGATTCGATGCAGTGTAAAAGCGATTCGGTTAGATTCGGTTCGATTCGATTAAACTTCAAATAATTATACGTTTTAATATTTGTTGATGTACCGGTAGACAAATATTTCATTATGAAAGAAAAAGGACCATTTCTATCAATGTGACATTCTTAGAGCATTTTTAAATTTGTAAAAGTCCACATATATCATATCTAAAAGGGTGCTGTAAAGCACTGGTAAAAATAAAGTAAAAAGCCAAACAAAATAATCACATGTTAAATGTGTTTATTTTTAAACATGGACCTAAAGACCAGCTAAAAGAAAATTTCCTACAGAAAATACAGAAAAAATATAAAAGGCACAAATGGTTACAGCAGCATGTAATAAAATAAAAATCACTAGGAAAAAAAAAAACAGGAATAAGCTAAGCACAAAGCTCCTGTGCAATAACCCGCTGTGCAATAACCTGTTGTGCAATAACCTGTCACACAACCTGTAGTTTAGTAGTTATGTGCAATATAGATCATGTGCATTTTAGCTTATATTTCATTACTACCTTGAAATAGTTATTCACACAAATTCATCCTGCTTCACCGTTAAAATTCTACCATGTTGTTTACTATTTTTCTCTTCAGAAACTTTGTAAATATTATAATTACTGTTTCACTTTTTGGTAGTTTATTTTGTACCCTTATTGCATGCTTTAGTATTTCCTGTTTGCTTGTTGTGTGTTTTTTAGCAAGTCAAAATCGTTTTTTCTCATCCTGAGCATTTCATTGTACTAAGTTAACCCTGTGTTAACCTGCATATGACAAATAAACACTTGAACTTGAACTTAATAATACAAAACATAATGCAAGAACAGTACGCCTAACAACAGCAGCACAAACATGAGTTTGTGTGAGCAGGTGGGCACGGATTAATATAAAAACATGCTCTCTGTACCTCACGCTCTCTGTACCTCACGCTCTCTGCACCTCTTGACTTCTTCTGGCCTGGTCCCTCACAGATCTGGTTGCCATCCTCACTTCAAAGTCTTCTCCCAACAGCTCGTCCAACGCTGACATTTTCTTCTTTTCACAAGGTGGTTCATCATCTGAAATAGAAAACAAGCACCATATATTACTGGCTATGTTAGCCATGAAGTTTTTTTTGTTTTTTTTACTGACTTTACCATTTTATGTAAAAATCTTCATCTGATGTTCAGAATTTATTTATGTAGGGACTCGTGTATAACATTTGTAAAAGATGTATCATTATCATCATGATTATTGAACTCTTTCTGTGCATGCAGATTCTCTCATTATAGTGAATGTGTTTTATGCTGATACAATGACTGCAGCACAACTTTAAAGCTCCACTGACATGTTCTTTTAACTTTTCAAAAAATGGCACAACATATATAAATATTAAGATAGACCTCTGACCGTTTTTGCTAAAATAATGTTAAATGAATGAAAATTTCTCTCAAAATAGTTTAAAATTAGCGCCGTTTTTTTAGACCGTAAATCCGGATCTTCCGGTCACGTGTCAGCATTCCTGTTTCTGACGTCACGTCCGATACTGAACTCTGCTCAAACGACAAAAATATAGACGCATCCGTCGAATTTAGCCATTTAAAACTACATTATAGCGATTTGGCTTCGCTATAATGTAGTTTTAAATGGCTAAATTCGACGGATGCGTCTATATTTTTGTCGTTTGAGCAGAGTTCAGTATCGGACGTGACGTCAGAAACGGGAATGCTGACACGTGACCGGAAGATCCGGATTTACGGTCTAAAAAAACGGCGCTAATTTTAAACTATTTTGAGAGAAATTTTCATTCATTTAACATTATTTTAGCAAAAACGGTCAGAGGTCTATCTTAATATTTATATATGTTGTGCCATTTTTTGAAAAGTTAAAAGAACATGTCAGTGGAGCTTTAAGACAAAGTCAGCACATTCTTGATCACAAGTTATAAAACACAAACCTGTATGCTCATCTTGGGTCTGGGGTGCATCATTGCAGACATCCAGATCTCCATTTGCAGGTTCAGTCTGCACTGGACCTCTCTGAACTGAATCCCCCGTTACCTAGAAATAAAACATGACATTACATTTAGTGTACAGTATGGTTAAATGCAGTGTAAACAATCAAAAAACAGTGGGCAGAATAAATCTAGTGACAGCAACAAAACACAGCAGACTGTAACTGAATGCACCATAATATGTATATTTTATTTTGACAGTGTGCTGGGAGATTTACCTTGTGATGTAGGGATGTTGCTTTAGCTGACAGGCTTGTGAATGTCCTCTCTGCATCATGGCTACTGTTGTAGCTTTAGGCTTCTTATTAATCTTGTATGGCTGTGGGTCATAGTCATGCAGCTTATATTATAGGTGAAGGCTGAGACAACGCAGTTCGGGTCCAACAACGTGTTTATTCTTCTGTGTAACAACAAGACTGTTCACCCATTCTGTGGGCTCATTGACAGGAGTTATCACTGCTACTGAGGAAGGGCAGGGACTTAAAACGGGGGTCCAGAGCTACTGCAGTGTGGAAGAGATCTTCAAGGCCTGTGTAGCTCGTGAACTATCACTGAGTTGCCCGTAAAATTTAGTGATAACGTTACCCGTCGCTTTGTGTGTGGCAGCTGCATGCTCCTGCTCGTTGTTGTGAGGCTTGAAAAGTTGTTGGTCGAGGTTTGTTGTGCTACCAGTGTACTTCGGAGGTGCGCTGCATAGCTTACAAATAGCGTGGCTTTTGTCGAGTTTTCCGTCCTTCTAGTAAAACCCGAAAACGTTCCACACTTTAGATTTTTGTCTGGCTGATGTGTTGAAAATCTTTTGCGGTGACTCGCTAGCGCGGCGGCTACTATTTACATCCATGCTCGTCGTCTTGGTGAGCTATGGCGCATGCGTGAGAATAGCTTCGCTCTCGCGTTGTTTTAGAAACACATTGTAAACCCAGCAAGTCTCGCGATACCCGGTCCGTGTCTCTTCAACCGGTTTATCTGTGAATTTGTGGCTGGTTGCTGTCGGTTTACGTGGTTGCTACCGATGCAACCACATCGCTAGCTTGTCAAACCGAATATCCGGTAGAATCGGTTAATCTATAACAAGCCTAGTGAGATGGCTCCTCTGTACTTTTCCACTATCTTCTTCACTGGTGCAAAAAGAGTCCTCAAAGGCAGCCCCCCCCACACACACACACACACACACACAAACACACAACCGGTATTGCGCAATACCAGGTTTTCCGCCATTTGTATAGGCGGAAGATGGCGAACAAACAGACTAGAGCTGCCAGCTTCTGCTGCAGCGGTGTTCTGTTTTTATAAGTTAATAAAAAGTTCTAAAAAAGAAACTAAAAACAGGGAGCGCTGGTCCTGCAGCCCACACATCAGACCAGCACACCAGGAAATCTGCAGAGCCTCACGCAGCCACGTTGGACCTGAGTTCAATTCACTCGTGACAAATTCATTCATTTCTCATCATTTCAGTCATGGAGTCAACGGAGGAGGAAGAGATCACTGCTTTTTGGCAGAAAAACAAAAGAAAAGGCCAGATCAAGGATGAAGAAGAGGAATTTAATACATTTGTGTCACATACAAAACAGTCCGGCGCAGGGCAGTTTATTGTGCGACCAACACCGCGTTTGCGTATGAGGTCGTAAAATTTGAGCTTGGTGCGTTCATGACCTGCGGGGCTACGCTTGTGCCTCTGCGTACGAACGGCGTAGAGCGGCGTACGACCGTACGCAGAACTGTATTGGAGCCTTTAGTCTCTCTTTCGGACGACTGTGCGTACATATTCCCGTTGTACCTTGGTGCAATGATAATAAAGATTATTCTGATTGTAGTGTTAGCGCGTGAACGCTGAGTTTTTAGAAGTGGAAGCTGCTGGTCCGAAGTATAATATGGAACAATTTTACTAGAAATGACAACCATACCTGTTAGAGAACAAACGTGTGGTTGGTGGAGGTCTGACGTGAAGCTCCTGCTCCTACACAGAAAAACACACACACAGTCACGAGACTAGATTATCCAAGCACGCGACAACGAGACGTAGCTGCTAACAGCTACACATGCTAACAGCTACAGATGTTAACAGCTACACATGCTAACAGCTACAGATGTTAACAGCTACACATGCTAACAGCTACACATGCTAACAGCTACACATGCTAACAGTAACAGATGCTAACAGCTACACATGCTAACAGCTACAGATGTTAACAGCTACAGACGCTAACAGCTACACATGCTAACAGCTACACATGCTAACAGCTACACATGCTAACAGCTACAGATGTTAACAGCTACAGACGCCAACAACTACAGATGCTAACAGCTACAGATGCTAACAGCTACAGATGTTAACAGCTACAGATGTTAACAGCTACAGACAATAACAGTTACAGATGCTAACAGCTACAGATGCTAACAGCTACAGATGCTAACAGCTACAGATGTTAACAGTTACAGACGCTAACAGCTACAGATGTTAACAGCTACAGATATTAACAGCTACAGATATTAACAGCTACAGATGTTAACAGCTACAGATATTAACAGCTACAGAAGTTAACAGTTACAGACGCTAACAGCTACAGATGTTAACAGCTACAGATGTTAACAGCTACAGATGTTAACAGCTACAGATATTAACAGCTACAGATGTTAACAGCTACAGATATTAACAGCTACAGATATTAACAGCTACAGATGTTAACAGCTTCAGACGTTAACAGCTTCAGACGCTAACAGCTACAGATGTTAACAGCTACAGACGTTAACAGCTACAGACGTTAACAGCTACAGACGTTAACAGCTACAGATGCTAACAGCTACAGATGTTAACAGCTACATATGTTAACAGCTACAGATGCTAACAGCTACAAACGCTAACAGCTAAAGATGTTACCAGCTACAGATGTTAACAGCTACAGATGTTAATAGCTACAGATGTTAACAGCTACAGACGTTAACAACTGCAGATGTTAACAGCTACAGATACTAACAGCTACAGATGCTAACAGCTACAGATACTAACATGTTAACAGCTACAGAGGCTAACATCTACAGATGTTAACAGCTACAGATGTTAACAGCTATAGATGTTAACAGCTACAGACGTTAACAGCTACAGATGTTAACATCTACAGATGTTAACAGCTACAGACGTTAACAGCTGCAGATGTTAACAGAGAGTCAGAGTCAGAGAGTCAGAGTCAGAGAGAGTCAGAGTCAGAGAGTCAGAGTCAGAGAGAATTTATTGTCATTTGCACCGCATGTAGTACATGTGTTGAAAACGAGATTATGTACACAGGGTCCCAGTTACATCCAACAACAAATGCAAGAGAAATACAATAATAACATCTAGGATTAACTAAGAGAGACATCACATCAGCTAGTAATACACTAAGCCCTAATGTAGTAGAAAAACATCATTATAAACAGCAGCACGAACATGAGCAGATGGTCACAGATGAACGCAGCAACAAGAAACAGATCAGTATCAGTATGATGTGACATTTTGCAGTGTTTATTCTTATTATTTATTTATTCATGAGTCTGACAGCCTCAGGGTAGAAGCTGTTCCTCAGTCTAGTGGTTCTACATTTGATGCTCCTCAGCTAACAGCTACAGATACTAACAGATACAGATACTAACAGCTACAGATACTAACAACTACAGATGTTAACAGCTACATATGTTAACAGGTATAGATGTTAACAGCTACAGATGTTAACAGCTACATACGTTAATAGCTTAAGACGCTAACAGCTACAGATGCTAACAGCTACATATACTATGTAACATGTTAACAGCTACAGCTACAGATGTTAACAGCTACAGATACTAACATGTTAACAGCTACATATGTTAGCAGCTACAGATACTAACAACTACACATGCTAACAGCTACACATGCTAACAGCTACAGATGCTAACAGAGTGAACTAACTTCCTCTCCACAGACAAGAAGCTGCAGTGTTACAAGCCTCTGGCAGCAGCAGCTTGGAACTAAATCACAGAATAAAGTATTTGACTCACGAGAAGTCTTTTTTCATCAGTAATTGAAATAAATCACGGAGCTAAATCCAGACGTAGCTTCTCATCAGAAGGAAACTCGGTATCTTGTAGCTTCCTTTGTTTCTCTGCTGTAAACCTTGGAGGGTGTCACGGGCAGAGGTGGAAACTCTGCTTCCATCCCCTCATCAACATCTGGGCTAATATAATCATGCATGCTGGCAGCGGTCGAACTTTTAGATCCAGCTAGCTTGTTGTTAGCTACGCTAGCGGTGGATAGTTTGCTGGACTCGTGTTTTCTTCTTTCTGCACCTTCACATCACTCTACAGTGTCTATACACTTATTATGGTACCTTGTCAGCAGAATGTCTCCTTGTAGCAAACAACTCCCTTTAATATATGAAAATGTGTCGGTTGAATATCAGAGCTCCCAAACTGCGTCCGCCATCTTGAACACTTCCTCTTTTTTTTTTTTTTTTTTTTTTATTGAACAAAATGTACAAAACAAACAGGTATTGTAATTAACAAACAGCACCACAAAAACAGTAACAAAGATATGTAAACAAAGTCCGTTGTAAACAAGCAGGACAAATTACATATTATAAACAGAGATACTATTTAAAAACAGAGAAAAAAAATGAAAACTTAGTCAGAGGATTCAGGAAAAAATAATTCGTAATTAGAAAGAAACAAATTAGCTTTTTTGTTATTAACCATTTTAAGGGAGTCAATCAAATATTTTAGCTCTGATTGAAAATGAATAAAATTCGGTATTGAATTAGCAAATTTTTGTTTATGGATAAAAAATTTGGCATATAAAATGATAAAATTGAGTAAATGTTCGAACTTACGATTTTCAGAGTTAGTATAATAGCAAATAATATTTTGGAGATTTAATGTGCATGCAATTTTAGTCGATTGAAAAATGTGAGATTCAAGGTCACTCCAAAATTTCTTGGATATGTCACAAGTAAAAAATAAATGTGATATAGTTTCTGAGTTATTTTTACAAAAAGTACAAGAGTCATTGATATCTGTGAATTTAGCAATGATACAGTTCACGGGATATATGTTGTGTAAAATTTTAAAGTGTACTTCTTTAGCTTTGTTAGAAATACAGAACTTGTGGGGTAAGAGCCAGGCCCTTCTCCAATTTATGTTATCAATTTGAGCTCTCCAATAAAATTTACCTCTGGGAGCCACATATTTTTTCTTATGAAAGCACTGGCGTATGTGTCTATTGTTACATTTTTTATCTGTAAGTTTAATTCCTTCCAGAGTGAGCGTGGGTAGAGTTTTCGTAAACTCACTGTAACATAAGTGACTTTTAACGAGTTGAATTAATTCTTTAGGAATAGCATTGGTTATCATCTTAAATTCTCTGAAAGGAATGGGAAAACCATGGACAGACATAAAGTTCTCATAAGACAACATATTGCCAGCATTATCAAAAAGATTAAGGATGTGGTTGATATCTTTTTTGAACCAGTTAAGAGAAAAAATTGATTTATTCCTAATCAAAATATTGCAGTTATTCCAGAGGAGAGCTTTATGAGGTGAAAAATTGTGGACAAAAGCTAGTTTCCAAGCTAGGAGGGCTTGTTGATGAAATTTGGATAATTTGATGGGTAATTTGTTGGGTAAAAAGTTACATTTCAAAAGAAAAGACAGGCCTCCTATTCGGTTAAATATATGGTTTGGTATGAAAAACCACAATGAATCAGGATTTATAAGACATTTTTTTAACCAGTTAACCTTGAAGGTGTTGATGGTATCAAAATAATCTAGGACTTCAAGACCACCTTCTGCTCTACTGTTTGAGAGTACACCTTTCTTAAGTTTATGAGATTTATTCTTCCAAATGAAATTTAAAAAAATTTTGTTGACTTCTGCAGCTGTAGAATCATTCACAAAAAGAGATAAGGATGGATATACAAAACGAGATAAGCCTTCCGCTTTAGACAGAAGAACTCTACCAAAGACAGACAAGTCTCTTTGAAGCCATGAGTTAAAAATGAATTTAGTTTTAGTTATTCTGTTGGAAAAATTTAAATGCTGCCTGGCAATAAGATTTTTAGTTATAGAAATACCTAGATATTTAACTGTTTCTTTAACTGGAATATTACAGATCGTAGCATCATTGCAATTATGAAGAGGCAGAATTTCACATTTGGACAGATTTAGTTTTAAACCTGACGCATTTGAAAATTGGTCAATCAAGTTAATAGAGTTAGGCAATTGATGTTTATCTTTTAAAAATATGGTTGTGTCATCGGCAAGTTGGGAAATTTTTAATTCTCTTCCAAAAATTGAAATGCCTTCAAATTTTTTATCATTAACTATGTGAATTGACAATAACTCGATGACAATAATAAATAAAAAGGGTGAAATCGGGCAGCCTTGGCGAACACCTCTGTTAATCTGGAATCTTTTAGAAGTGTTCATATTAATTATCACAGAGCTATTAATATCACTATAAAACATATTGACAATATTAATAAATGATTGACCAAAACCAAATGCCCTGAGGGAGTGCAGAAGAAATTTATGCTCAATCGTGTCAAAGGCTTTATAAAAGTCTAGAAACAAAATAAGTGCTTCAGAATTTACCTCACTAGCATAATCAATTAAATCCAAAACTAGTCTAATGTTATTGCTAATATGACGATTTTTCATAAAGCCAGTCTGGGTTTCAGCAATTATAGAATCCAGACTTTTCTTTAGTCTGTTAGCGTACGTTAAGGCCAGAATTTTATAATCAATTGTTAAGAGAGTTATAGGGCGCCAATTCTCAATTATTAAGGGGTCTTTATCGGGTTTTGGAATAAGAGATATGATACCCTGCTTCATTGTAGATGACATCTCCCCATGCTTAATGCATTCTTTATACATACAAAACAACGGGTTTTGAATAAATTCCCAAAAGTGAACGTAAAACTCTACAGATAAACCGTCAATACCTGGTGATTTTCCTTTCTTCATTGAGAATAAAGCATTTTGGATTTCTATCATCGAAAGGGTAGAATCACAGTGAGATTTAAAGTCATTGTCAATTGAAGGTACATTAAGACAAATGTGATTTAGAAAATCAGTGCAATTATCTGCATTAAAGTTAGATTGATAAAGTTTTTCATAAAATTCTGAGATGGATTTATTAATTGAATCTGGATCTGTCGACACCATTCCATCAATATTAAGAGCAATTAAAGATTTCCTTTTTGCATTTCTTTTTTCTAGGGCAAAAAAGTAGCTAGTATTCTTTTCCCCTTCCTCCAGCCATTTAGCTCTAGATCTAATAAATGAACCTTTTGCCACATCTAAATAAAATTGATCCAACTTCAACTGAACTTTTTTCATTTCAAGCTCTTCCTCTGTGGTAAGTTGTTTTGTTTCCATTAAACGGTTAAGTTTGTACATTAATTCGGTTTCTATTCTGTGTTTTTCATTCTTTAGCTCTTTGCTTCTTTTAATAGCAGCAGATCTGACTTTATATTTGAAAAATTCCCATTTGATCCTGTATTGATCATTTATGCCATCATTGAGGATTTCTTTAACAAGGTTTTTAACTGTATTGTTGAATAACGTATCTTTCAAAAGGGAATTGTTGAATTTCCAATAACCTCTCATGCCACAGTTTTTCTGCAATGCCGCTAATTTCAGATTGATCAATTTATGATCAGATAAAGGGGCGTTAAGATGGCTAATATCTTTAACATATTGTAAGGAAGAGGATGAAATCAAAAATAAATCAATCCTAGATTTCAGGGAATGATTACTATTACACCATGTAAATCCCTCATTAGAGGGGTTATAAAAGCGCCAAACATCAGTCAATGAAAGATTAGAACAAAGTAATGA
>JBBPBX010116227.1:0-10106 GCA_038048925.1 Garcialebias charrua | reverse complement strand
CCCCACTAACATAACCAAAAACAGGACGAAATGAAAAAATAAATAAAATAAAAGAATAAAAAATAAAAATAAAAAGGGGAGGAGGGGGGATAGGACGGCATCAAAAAACTAAAAGGAAACCAGTGTTTTACCCATTCATTTATCCTTCAAAATTAAGTCACATGGTAATGTGATGAGTCAGTCCCATCAGTCTGTGCATTGAGCATGCATCAGGGTATCAGTCTGTATGTTGTGAAGACAAAGATTTTACATATGACACAAAGGGTGCCCATTTATAAGTAAATTTTTCTGAACTACCTTTCACTGTTAATGAAATTTTTTCTATTTTCAAGAATGATCTTACGGTATTAAGCCATTGCGATGTGGATGGAGGTGTGGGAGATTTCCAGGCGAGCAAAATACAACGCCTGGCAAGGAGAGAACAAAAGGCCAGGACCTCCCCCTGCTGGCGAGATAGGTTAAGTGTGGTCCCTGGAACTCCAAAATTGGCAATAAGTGGATCACTCTGAATCTGGGTCTTAAAAACTCCTGAGAGTATGGAGAAGAAATATTTCCAAAACCCTTGTAAGTTTGGGCAGAAGAAAAACATATGACTTAGGTTGCAAGGTGAAGCCTGACATCTATCACACTGGTCTGGAATTGAAGGGAAAATTTTTGATAGACGGGATTTTGAAAAATGTACTCTATTTATTACTTTAAACTGTATTAATTGTAGTCTGGCACATGGTGTACTTTGGCGTATGCTGAGAATAACTTTATCCCACCATGACTCTGACAGTTCAACACCCAATTCCCGTTCCCATGCAGTTCTGGTTTTACCTGATGAGTCGGCCTCAATTGCCATAAGTTTTCCATAAATAATAGAAAGAGGAGATTTCAGATTAGGCTTCAAAGCTAGGAATTCGACCCATGGTGGGTCAGTAGGCAAAGTTGGAAAATTTGGAAACCGTGATGAAACGCAATGTCTAATTTGGAAATAAAGAAACAAATGTGAAGTGGGTAGATTAAATTTAGAAGACAATTCTGAAAAACTAAGGAACAAACCATCTTCGTAAAGGTCTCTCATTGTTCTAATACCTCTCTCATGCCAAATTCTATAGGCAGCATTAGTAGATGCTGGAGAGAAAATGTGATTCTTTAATAACGGCATTTTATTAGATGGTAATACAAATTTAAAATGGGACCTAAATTGTGACCAGATCCTGAGTGTGGAAAGCACTATAGGATTTGTAGTAACAGAGGATAGTTTAATTGGTAATGATGAATAAATAATTGAGGCAGGTGAAAAAGATGCAGAAATCGATTGAACTTCAAGTTTACACCAAATCAGATCAGGTGAATTTAAAGGGGACCACATATTGCTTTTTAAAATTTTTATGGTATTTCTTTGGGGTTAAAAAACAGTGTTCATTCAATTTAATACACAAAATAATTCTTAGATAATCAATTATACCCTTTTTAATTCTGCCATTTTTAACTTTCGTTTTGAACGACCGGTTTATGATGAGGAGGTCTTGTGGCACGCCCTTCAAAGATCTGCTCACATTAACTCCGCCCTCCAAAGGCAGACGAGGAAGTTACTGCACGTTTCTTTTGCCTCCTTCTGACTCTCCCTCCCTCTGACTCTCCCTCCCTCTGACTCTCCCTCCCTCTGACTCTCCCTCCCTCTGACTCTCCCTCCTTCTGTAGGGGAGCAAAGCACACACACACACAAGCACAGCAGCACAGCGGGGGCTTTTTTATCTGCGTCCCTCCGAGGAGCACGTGCGGGCCGGCACACATACACACACACACACACTCACAGCGGGCTTTCTTTTTATCAACACTACCTGACGCTCTGATGGAATTAAATAGGAGCTCCAAGTGATCTTGGTCTGGCTGAACCTGTATGTGAGGACACACACACACGCGCACACACGGGTTTGGTTGCGTTAAGTAGTCTGTCCTGCTAATGACACATAAACCAACACACACACACACACACACAGAAACATGCGCATCTGTTCCCATCTGAAAACTATCAATTTTAAATCCATTATCTGCGCCACGAGGGTCAGAGAGTTAGCTGGCTAGACTCTGTGACATTTTTAGCCATGAAATCAGGAAAAACAACCGTCAACTCTTTTATACTGGAGTGGGTTGAGCCGCACCAGGGGTTGCTAGGTGAGGGGGCTGGACTCAGGTTCGAGGTGGGTTGTCCTCGCGCCTGTGACGTAACAGGCGCGATGATTTCAAAACGAAACCTATCTTATCACAGTTAAATAAATCTACTTAGAGTAAATAAACCACTGGGTGCATTTTTTTGGCCTTAGGACTGTTTTTTTATGGAGTAAATACCCAAAGTTGAGTAAAAAAAACATTAAAAAGTGAATTTTGAATATGTGGTCCCCTTTAACCAATAATTCAGTTTATGGATATGTGAGGACCAGTAATACATTGTAAAATTAGGTAGAGAAAGACCACCATTTGTGGTGAACTGTTGTAATAAAGAACGTCTCATTCTGGGGGCCTTTCCATTCCATAAAAAGGAAGAGACCATCTGATCCAGGGACCTGAAGAACTGTTTGGGTAAAAACAGAGGGATATTTTGATATAAAAACAGAAGTCTAGGTAGCACATTCATTTTGATAATATGAATCCTGCCAATTAGTGAAAGAGGGAGAGAGTTCCACCTCTGAAGGTCTGATGCAATTTGGGAGATTAGTGAGGTATAATTCTGAGAAAACACTGAGGGCAGAGTATGTGCAATACTAATTCCCAAATATCTAAACCCCGAGGGACTGAGCCTAAAAGGGATATCAGAAGGCTTAAGCTTTAAAGCTAATGAATTCATTGGGTAGCATTCGGTTTTAAGTGAATTAATTTTATAGCCGGAATACGATCCAAATTTTTCTAGAGTATTTAAAATTGGGGGAAGACTACATAAAGGGTCAGAAACATACAGGAGAAGGTCATCTGCATATAAGGGCAGTTTAAGCTCGACGCCAGAGCAGATGATTCCGTGAAAAGAAGAAAGGGATCTTAGGGTAACAGAAAGAGGCTCAATGGCTAACGCAAACAAGATGGGGGAAAGAGGGCAACCCTGTCTAGTACCACGCCCCACCGAAAAATAATCCGATTGGACGGAATTAGTAAGAATACATGCTTGAGGAGATGTATAAAGTAGTTTGATCCAGGACACAAACCTCTCTCCAAAACCAAACCTATTAAGAGCGGCAAAGAGATACTCCCATTCTACTCGATCAAAAGCTTTCTCGGCGTCAAGAGAAATGATTACTTCAGGAGACTTGGGGGAATGAGTTGAAAAAATTGTGTTCAATATTGTACGGGTATTAAAAAACAACTGGCGACCTTTGATGAATCCATTCTGTTCTTGTGAGATAATCAGAGGGAGAACTGTCTCAAGCCGAGTTGCGAGTATTTTGGACAAAATCTTAAAATCCACATTCAAGAGTGAAAGGGGTCTATAAGACTCGCAAGCAGTAGGATCCTTATCCTTCTTTAACAGGAGAGAGATTGAAGCTCAAGGTGGGAGGTAGCAGGCCACGCCCGAATGACTCATTATAAACCTCGAGAAGAAGAGGGGCTATCTTATCTTTAAATTTTTTGAAAAATTCGGCAGAGAAACCATCCGAGCCAGGTGTTTTACCACTTTGCATATTCTTAATTGACTCTAATATTTCTTCTAATTTAATGGGAGCCTCAAGTTGGTCAGAAATCAATTTGTCTATCCTAGGAATGTCAATATTCTGAAGAAAGGCGAGTAGCTCGTTTGAGTCTGCTTGTAGTTCAGATTTATACAGATCGCAGTAGAATTTTTTAAAGGTGTCACTAATGGAGACAGGGTCTGAGACAAGGTTGCCCGATCGATCCTTGATTTGCGATATTGTGTGAGAGCTAGCCTTTCGTTTCAGTTGATGTGCCAAAAGTCTACTTGGTTTTTCCCCATGCTCATAATAAGTGGCTCGAGATCGGATCAAGAGACGTTCCGCATCAGATGTTGTTAAAAGATCAAGTTCCATTTGAAGATCCTGTCGCTGTTTCAGCAAATCGTGTGACGGATTAACGGCATTTTGCCTGTCAATATTCTGAATTTTTGTTGATATTTCTGATATCTTAGTGCGTAGATTTTTATTGACATTAGCTGAAAAAGAAATAATCTGACCACGAATATAGGCTTTTAATGTTTCCCATAATAGTGAGGGAGAAATTGTATCGCTCTTATTGAACATTAGGAAATCGTCAATTGCTGATAAGATGAATTTATTAAATGGCTCATCTGATAACAGGAGACTATTAAATCTCCAACGAGGACTAGAACGGGGTTTATTTATAAAGTTTATATCAATGCTTAGAGGAGAATGGTCTGAGATAACAATCGGATAGTATTCAGAAGAAGTGACTCTCTGCATTAAAGAGCTGTCAACAAAAAAATAATCTATACGGGAATAGGATTGGTGCACCTGCGAGTAAAAAGAATAGGTCCTTGTTAGTGGATTCTGTGCCCTCCATGGATCTACATATCCATTTTGGGACACAAAATCCAAAATAGATTTAGACATATTAGACTGTGTACAGGGCCGAGACGAAGAGCGATCTAATGATGTGTTCATAACACAATTCAGGTCCCCAGCTAAAATTAACAGATGAGTGTCAAGATATGGAAGTGTGCTTACTAAATTGTTTATAAAGTCTGGGTTATCAAAGTTTGGTGCATAAATGTTCACTAATAAAACGGGGGTATGGAACAGAGAGCCCGCAATTATAAGAAATCTGCCATTTGTATCCTTCATTATTTTTGATGCTGTAAAATGAATATTCTTATTAAATAGTATGGCAACTCCTCTGGCTTTTGAGTTGAAGCTCGAATGGTAAATCTCCCCAATCCATGGATATTTAAGCCTGACCTGATTTGAATTTTGCAAATGTGTTTCCTGTAGGAATATTACGTCTGGGTTCAGGCGTTTCATATGAGAATATATTTTAGACCGTTTCACCGGATTGTTAAGACCTTTAACATTCCAGCTTAGGAATCTGACAGCAGATGATGTTGAGGAAGCTTTCAAATCAACAGCCATGTGACCTGTTGTTCATAATAAGGGTTGTAAAATATTGCCATCCTTCCCAATCCCCGCCCCCACCCCAGGAGAAAAAAAAACTCCCCCCACTTGCACTTGGCCCTTCCCCAAATGAAGGGACTGTGCAGACTCCAACAGGAGTCACTAGAAAACTTGTCCTTATGGTCAAATGGCACCATATCGCAACCTGTACCAGGTGACTCCCACAGAACTAGCTAAATGAAAAGAAAATTTAAAATATGTAATAGGCACTAATCTGGAAGAGCAAGAACTCTTTAAAAACAAAAAACAAAAAAAACTGATTGATAATAATAATAACTAATAATAATAACATTCCCCAAATGCGAACCAAAGCACACAATATAATTCAAAACATTAAATCCCTAAATGTAAATAAAACACACTAATTATAATTCTAAACATTAAATCCGTGAACGCAAACAATACACACTAATTATAATTCTAAACATTAAATCCGTGGATGTAAACAAAACACACTAATTATATTTCTAAACATGAATAATAATAATAACTAATAATACTAACGTTCCCTGACTATGAAAAAAAAAAAAGCTGGCTAATTATATTTCTAAACATTAAATCCGTGAATGTAAACAAAGCACTCTAATTATGTTTTTAAACACGAATGATAATAATAATAATAACGAATAATATTAACGTTCCCTGAGTATGAAAGAAAAAGCACACTACAGTAATTACATTTCTACCCATTAAATCCGTGAATGTGAAAAGAGCACATTATATTTTCAAACATGAATTGTAATAATAACTAATAATACTAACGTTCCCTGAGTATGAAAGAAAAAGCACACTGATTATTATTTCTACCCATTAAATCCATGAATGTAAACAGAGCACTCAGATTATATTTTTAAACATGAATAATAATAATAACTAATAATAATAACGTTCCCTGAGTATGAAAGAAAAAGCACACTGATTATTATTTCTACCCATTAAATCCGTGAGTGTAAACAGAGCATTCTGATTGTATTTTTAAACATGAATAATAATAATAACTAATAATACTGACATTCCCTGAAAGTAAAACAAAGTACACTAATTATATTTCTCATTTTGTAATCGACTCAATGTACACACTCGCCTCCTCGGGGGATGTGAACACCCGTGTAGTTCCATCATACTTGATCTTCAGCCGGGCCGGGTGGAGCAAGCCGAACTGAACCCCCTGGATGTCACGTAGCTTGCGGCGACACTCAGTGAAGGCGGCCCGCGCCGTTCTGGCGGTGTAGTCGGGGAACACAAAGATATTTGTACCGTTCACTTTGACCCGCTGCAGCTCCCTCGCCTTTGCCAGGATTTTCATGCAGTCCGTGTGGTAGTGTAGCTTAGATACAATTGGACGGGGCCGCTTGCCTGCCTTTGGTTTGGGGACTGGGATGCGGTGAGCGTGATTCAGCAGCGGCTCCTTTTCGAAGCCGAAAGCCTCCTTTAGCATCCGAGAGACCGCAGCTGTTGTAGCCGAAGAAGGGTCATCCTCCGGGACACAGATGATGCGGATGTTCTGACCTCGGGACTGGGACTCCAAATCGTTACATTTATCCTCCAGCTGTGCCACCGTCTTCGTGAGGCTCTCGACTTTTTTCTGGAGGCTAACGATGTCATCAGTGCAGGTGGAGACGGACTTCTCCACCTCTGCTACCGTTAGCTTTAGCCCCGTGAGGTTCTCCTGCACTGTAGCTAGCCCCGATGATAGCTCCTTTTTGAGGGCTAACAGCTCGGAATTGATCGACGAGAGGCTTTCAACCAGAACAGCATGGAATTCTGCTTTAATTATAGCAGTAAAGTCCTCTCGGAAAGCCACCAGCAGCTCCTGTTTGAGGCTGCCGACGTCACAAACTGCAGCGGCAGCTGCTGCTTCAGACCGAGGAGGTGACCCAGGACAGCTCGAGGTTCCGCCACGAGGAGCAGGCCGCAGGTGAGCTTGGATCGAACTTACTCCTTTAGCAGGTTTTGGTGGCATTTTAGTGGTCGAACAAGAGATATGCGTAAAATGTGTAAGTTGTCTATTGTTTGCGGTCAAAATCAGAAGAAAGTGCCAGGCATTAGTTGGAAAACAGGCCAGTTCCGCAGGAGCACACCTAAACACAACTTATCCCACCGCCATTCAGCCGGAAGTCCAACAGTAATGCTTTCTAGTGATAATTCTTACAGCTCTTTTCTGTAAAACAAAAATAGGCATTGTCATTGTTTTACACACTTTCCCCCAAACATCAATACAATGTATTAAGTGTGGAACAATGATTGTGTTATACAACAGTTACAGAGCTTTATCATTTAATAAGTCTCTGACTTTGTACAGTACTGCAATAGATTTAGCTATTTTTATTCTTACAGAATTTTTGTTTCCATGTCAGTTTGTCATCAATGATAATACCCAAAAACTTCACCTCACTCACTCTACAAATCTCAACACCCTCAATTTTAAATGGAACATAAACAGTTCTCTTTTTTATTACTGAATATCATGTAGTTTTATATAGATTTAATGATAATTTATTAAGTTTAAACCAAGTTTGTATTTTGACAAATTCTGTCTTCATCAACTCCAACATCTGTTCTATATCTTTACCCAAACAGAAAAATGTGGTATCATCTGCAAAAAGGACACATTTAAGGAGACCTCCTGACACATTTACCAAGTCATTCACATATAAAATAAATAACTTTGGTCCAAGTACTGTACAGCGCTTTGAGGAACTCCACATGTGATATTGCAGAGGTCAGATCTTACACTATTTATTTGTACAAACTCTTTCCTATCTTTCAGATAGTTAGATACCCACTGTAATGCTGGTCTTCTGATACCATATTTATTCAGTTTTTCAAGGAGAATAGTGTGGTCAATAGTATCAAATGTTTTTAAATCAACAAAAATACTAACACAATATTGTTTTTGATTGCCAGCAGCTGTAATTTGTTCTATTAATTCCATGAGAGCCATTTATGTAATTTTTTGCTCTAAACCCATACTGACTGCTACTTAGAATATATTGTTTAGCAATAAATTGATCTAATCTGGTCACAAATAGTTTTTTCTAGAATTTTTGAGAACTGTGGTAACAAGGATATTGGTCTATAATTATTGAACATACATGTATCACCATATTATGACTTTAGAAAGTGGCTGCTCAGCTAAAATTTATTTACAGGGGGTCTGGTTCTATTTGACTTGTAGTAAGTAAATAAGTAAGTAAAGTTTATTTATATAGCACTTTTCGCAGATAAAATCACAAAGTGCTGTACAACATATAAATAAAAGATTAAAATAAACAGAAGAATTACTGTAGTAACATCTGATTAATCAAAACAATAAGAACAGCTGATAAAAACAAGAACAATTGATAAAAACACTAAATAAAAACATTTATATAAAAGCTTGTCTGAATAAAAGTGTCTTGAGCTGCGTTTTAAAGGAATCAATTTAGAAAGTGGCTGCTCAGCTAAAATTTATTTACAGGGGGTCTGGTTCTATTTGACTTGGTGGTCAAGCCCCTGTAGTTGTCTGCTGAACTTCCATTTTTTGAGAGTGCATCTTATTTGCAGTTGTTTTGGTGTTTTTATTGTTTTTGGTATTTGTAGCATTTTTACTTTGCATTTGTTTTTCTGATTGTGTGTTTCTTCATCTATTTTATGTAATTGCAGATAATTTCTGTTGCATTTCTTTGTTGTTTTGGAGTTTGCATCATTCCTTATGTGATTGCAGATAATTTCTGTTGCATTTCTTTTTTGTTTTGGAGTTTGCATCATTCCTGTGTTTGCAGCATATTTTAACTGTATACTGTGCGTTTAGCTGTACCTGTCATCCACCATGGAGGCAGGACTCCTTAGCGACTCTAGCCGTGAAAGACGTACCTCTTCAGGGGTAACTTCAACTAGACTTTTACAGAAGGTCTCTTATGGTACGTCCACACCTAACAGCGTTTCAACGGCAGGAGCGTCCAGTTTACATGCAAAGTCAATGGGGGACGCGCCTCGAGCCGCGTCTTGGCGTCGGGCGTCACGTCACGTGCGTGTTGAGCATGCTGGAAAGCGTTTTCCGTGCACGTGAACCCGCGTCAGCCTCCAAAGCACGCCTTGAACATGTTGATGATTTCGCCGTTCAAACATTCAAACGCCGTTCAACTCTCCCTGATTGGTTGATCAGGGAGAGTCGGGGGGAGAAGAGAGGGGGAGAGTCCCTATGTGACGCGGAAACGAGGGGACGGGTATTGCGCAACTATGTGACGTATTGTTTGTGGGACACAGAAAAAACCCGCGGAGTCATGGACTATGGAAGAGAAACTCATTGTAGCTGTGTGTTCGCGACAAGTCCTTCACGACCAGTCAAGTCTGCTCTACAGAGACAGAAATAAAAAGCTCCTTGCCTGGCGGAGTGCAGTGAGGACTCGGTATACCGGTAAGCTCCTCCCACACACCCCGCCGCAGTTTCGCGTTCTGGTCTGGACACCACTGTGGGTCCAGTGCGTCCACTTGCGTGCGTGACGAGCTTTTTTGAAGTTTAAACGCTGTTAGGTGTGGACGTACCATTAGTGAAGTGAGACTGAAGCACAATCTACTGGACAAATGTAAAAATCTGAATTTTATGATTTATGTGATTAAAAAGAAAAAACAAGGGTTATTGTTCACAACTAAACTGCTTTACTCTGGTGTGAACTATCATGTGTGTGTTTAAAGATGACTCCTGTCCAAACCTTTGTCCACAAAGATCACAAGCAAATGCTTTCTGTCCTGTGTGGACTATCATGTGTGTGTTTAAAGATGACTTGTCCAAACCTTTGTCCACAAAGATCACAAGCAAATGCTTTCTGTCCTGTGTGGACTATCATGTGTGTGTTTAAATGTGACTTCTGTCCAAACCTTTGTCCACAAAGATCACAAGCAAATGCTTTCTGTCCTGTGTGGACTATCATGTGTTTGTTTAAAGTTGACTTCTGTCCAAACCTTTGTCCACAAAGATCACAAGCAAATGCTTTCTGTCCTGTG
>JBBPBX010116226.1:0-10106 GCA_038048925.1 Garcialebias charrua | reverse complement strand
ATGAACATTCTATTTTTACTGAGTCTTGTTGATGTTATCTTTTTTATTTTTTATTATTTTTGGTGGTTGTTATTTTGTTACTATGGACCATATGCGTCTGAAATAAAGTTTTGATTGATTGATTGATAATTAGACACACATCAGTTACGCATTTATCCCGATTCAAATCTGACATTTATTTAAACATTTTAGAACAAGAGTGAATATTACCTATAAAGTTTCATACATGTGGACTTTGTTGTTTACTGAGCTAGACACATTACTGTAATTTCCGGACTACAAGCCGCTACTTTTTTTCCCACTTGTTGAACACCGCAGCATTTAATGGATTTTTTTTTGATGGGCTAACGAGCTTCATGCCACCAAAACATTTAACTTCGTCAAACTCAAACGCTCACATAGCTGCCCAATACACATCTTTCTTGGGGGTAGCGATCAATAACTGCCTGGTATACTACTGTTTTTTTTTATTTTATTATTATTAGCCATGTTACAGGCACTGTTCAGAAAAAAACACATTTACTGTATTTGTTCATGTTGTTGTTGTTATTATTTATTTAAAAGTTTAAAAATATATATATATTCCCGCGTAAATATCTCATGTTACAACGTGAACACCTGTGGCTTATAGACAAGTGCGGCCTGTTTATGTAAAATTTTATTTTTATTTTTTATTTTTTTAGCACGCACAGTTTATATTCAGGTGCACTCAATAGTCCAGAAATTACAGTATATTATTTTGAATAGGAGTTTCAGAGTGATTCAGACTTCTGTTGTTGACCCACCTGACTAAACAAACAAGCACATATCAGGACCCACTGCAGTTTGCTTATTGGCCTGGACTTGGAGTTGAAGATGCCAAGTCTGTTGTAGAGAGCTCTTCTGCCATCATCTTTCAATCCAGAAATTTTCAATTGAAAAGAACAACTTATTGAGTGAGAGTCAATATGGCTTTAGAGCAAATAAATCTACATCCCTTGCATTATTAGAACTAAATGAAGAAATTACAGAAGCAATTGAAAGGAAACAATATACAGTGGGGATGTTTATTGATTTAAGAAAAGCCTTTGATACAATCGACCACACTTTATTGCTTTCCAAGTTGCAAGATTATGGGATAAGAGGGATAGTTCATAACTGGTTGAGTAGTTATTTGACTAACCGAAAACAATTTGTACAGCTAGGAAATGTAAAATCAGATCTTCAAAATATAAAATGTGGAGTCCCCCAAGGTTCAGTGCTAGGACCAAAGCTTTTTCTTTTGTATATCAATGACATTTGTGAAGTGTCTAAAAGTTACAAATCATCCTGTTCGCAGATGATACAAATTTATTTTGTTCTGGGAATGACTTAAAACCCATTATAGAATGTATGACTTGTGAGATGTCTATAATGAATGGTTTAAATACAACAAATTATCAATAAACTGGAATAAAACAAAATTCATGATTTTTGGTAATAGAAAAATAGATGATTCTATTATAATGTCTGTAGATAATAATCAAATTGAACGAGTACATGAAGTTAAATTTTTAGGTGTTGTTTTAGATCATAAACTTAACTGGAAATCTCATATAAAATACATAAAATTAAAACTATGCAAAAGTATTGGACTTCTAAATAAAGTAAAACATGTTTTAGAGCTGTCAACACTACAGACATTATATTATTCATTTGTTTTTCCATATCTGACATACTGTATAGAGGTATGGGGCAACACATATAAAACCAACACTAAACCGTTATCTGTCATACAAAAGAAAGTTATGAGAATTATTTATAAAGTGGACATCAGAGAACACACAAATAAATTGTTTATTCAATCAAATATCTTGAAACTAAAGGATCTGGTTGATTTAAAAATGTTATTGATTATGTTTAAAGCTAGAAAGAGATTATTGCCATTTAATTTACAAAAGTTCTTTGTCTTAAGCTCTTGTGATAGAACTAACAGAAGGAAGTATGATTTCAAAAGTAAAACTGTGCGTACTACTTTAAAACAAATGTGCATTTCGGTGCATGGAGTAAAACTATGGAACAGTTTGGATGAGGAGTTTAAAAATTGCTCTACAATAAACCAATTCAAAACACTTTATAAAAAAAGAACGATTAACTCTTATACACTTTTGAGTTGTTAATGGGAACAGTGGTATATTGTTATATATGTTATTGTTTAGATATTGTTTGCAACTTGTTTTGTTAATTTAATGTATACGGCCATGACATTTTTGTAATTATTGAGAAAGGGGGCAGGTCTATACAAGATTTTCTTCTTCCTGCTCCCTCTTCACTCGTGTAAATATATGTTGTCAGAGAATGTGTTTGTAAACGGATGATTTTTTTAATTGAGTGAATAAATTGATTGATTGATTGATTGATTGATTGATCTGCTGGGGTAGCAGCAACCAAGAAAGTGACTTAAAAAAGATCAACAAGCTCATAAAGAGAAGACTGGATCAGTTCTGGGGACTCCTCTAGAACCTTTGGAGGTGACTGTACAAAGAAGGACTCTTCATAAAATGAAGAACATTTATAGACAACCCTCAGCATCCTCTTCATCAGACTGTCATACAACAACAGTGTCTTCAGTCAGAGACTTCTTCAGATCCACTGTAAGACAGACCGCTACAAGAGATCCTTCCTGCCCACAGCCATTAGCATTTATAACAACTCTTTAATAAAACCAGGATGATGAGTTACAACATTTAGTTTCACTCTGGGATTAATAAAGTATTTTTGAATTTGAATGAGGACAAGCTTTAATAAGTTGAGCAATGACTGTGTTGTTTATCAGAAGGTTCTAGGCTAAAGGCTGCATGATGACAGCATGAAAAAAATCTTGAAATTATTGTGTGGCTTTTGATATTGATGTCATCGCAATATCAACGTATCTAAAAAAAAACATTTAGAGGTTCCTCTGAAATGTTAATGAGAGGTGAGGGTTTGGTTCTCATTAGGACAACACAACAGAACATTGTTTAAACACTTATTGCACCATTTTTAGGTAAAATGCATAAAAGATTCACTATACTGTACTCAAGAGGAGAGGGAGCACTGTTCAACAGTCCTGGTTTGTTTTTGTTTGGTCTGGACTACAGGCAGGTCAGTTCAGGAACTGGACAATTCTACTATGGAGCCACACATTGTAATGGATGCAGTATGTGGTTTAGGATTGTCTTGCTGAAATATGCAAGGCTAAGAATGTCTAGATGGGAGTACATGTTCTAAAATCGGTACCGTATGTTTCGGACTATAAGGCGCACTTAAAATCCTTTAATTTTTTTTTTTTTCTAGATGTACAAGAAGCCTTTCACGTATTGTGAAAGGCACTAATGCACCCCAATACAAACAGTGAGTCAGGCTTTTGCACTGTACTGATAATAATCTGGAGGCTAGAGTCCCACATCAGACAAGAAGGGGAAAACGTTCCTCTTCAAAACTCCAGCAGCTCAGTTCTAGACGTCTGCAGACTGGTGTTTCAGAAGGATTAATTTCTCAGTGCTAAACTCTGCACAGGTGTTGCTACCCTAAATTCAAACCACCTTATTTTTTTCCTTAAATTTGTAAACTTTTTAAACATCTGTTGTATTTACCATGTTCTCTTGTGAATAAAATATGGGTTTATAAAATTTATGTAAATTCATTTATGGGTTTGTGTTTATCTCTTGCCCAAAATGTACTTGTGGGGTTTTTAAATTTGTGAAGTAAAATAAGAATTTGTAAAAATGGTCCCTTTTTTAAATTTTCTTTTGTCATATAAAGCAAACACAGTCCAAATGAACTCCTTCTGTCAGGATTCCAGCGTGGTGTGGGAGGAGCCACTCACCTTCAGTTTGGTGTTTCACAGTGTGGTAATGTAATGAAGTAGAAATACTTTGTTGCTGTACTCAAGTAGAATTTTGCCGTATCTTTATGCCGGCTACACACCAAACGCGTTTCGAGCAGCCGAAGCAGCAAGTTTACATGCAAAGTCTATGTGGCGCGCATCGAGGAGCGGCGCAGCGTGACGCGGTGCGTTTTGAGCAGTTTGAGCAGCGGGGCAGGGCGCGGCAGTTCTTTCCGCGCACACGGCGCGTCCAGAGCAGCCACTGCTCAGTTCAACAAATTGAACTTTGACCTACTTCGGCTGCTCGCCGCGTAGCAGCAACCAATCGGGAGAGACTCTGCTATGTGATGACACAACGACGACGGGACGGAATTTAATACTAGTTAGGCACTTTTTTGTATTATTGGTATATTGTTCTAAAATTCGGTAGACAATAGTCACATAAATACTGTGGCATACTGCTAACACTTGTCGGGTGAATTTTCTCTATATCAATGTTGTCTGACATGATCCCAACCTGAGACAGATGGACAGCCGTTCTTCTGCTGAAATTGCGCGCCTGTAGTTGGTGTCCTGCAAGGTGATGCGGCCAACAACGCGGGACAGCAGGTCGTCAAACGGGGCTCGCCTGACACGGAAGTACCGCTGAAAGCGATGCTCGTCTGCGCGCAGCAGATGGTGAAATTCACCAAAATGCTCCTCCCACTGCGCGTCTTCAGACGCGTTCGGTGTGAACAGACATCTGTTGACAAGCAGCCAACACAGTGCGTTAGGAGCGTTTTTGCCGCTCAAGACACGTTCGGTGGGAACCCGGCATTACTTTGTTATTTACATTTCTAGCAGTTTTCACTTTTACTCCACTACATTTCTTCATTAAAATGTATACTTTTACTCCGATACATTTCCCTTAACTATCTTAGTTACTCATTCCTGCAATATAAAATTAGAAGAAATCTGATTGGGCAATGCCTGTTTGTTTGAGCCTTCATGAAGCTCCTTCTCTCTCACTCATTAGCCGTGTTTCCATCAAGGTTTCTAGCTGCGCAATTTGAAATAGCGCAGCAGAAAAGCTTAATGGAAACGGCAAATTGCGAGGTTACTTCCTGAATTACGCTAAAAAGTTTTTACGCTCGCTTGAGGTGGTTTTTGGGATTTGAGATGCGCTAAACGACAAATGGAAACACATTTTCCGACTCATTTCTGACGTAGCGAAAATTCACGTCACGTGACGTTCAGCTGTTTCCGCTCCGGACAACATGTAACATCGCTAAAACTAGTTGGCATGACAGAATAAATACAACTCGCCCGATAGCAACACGTACCTGAAATATTCTCTCGATTTTGACGAGATGTGTGGCCGGGTTCAGTTTTCAACCGCTACTTCCTGTTTACTGTAGACATGCGCAGTGCTGACGTCTGACGTAATGACGCTGACGTCTGACGTAATGACGCTGTGCGCGGCTTGGTAGAAGCGCTTCAAGCCAGCAGATGGAAACACTTCTGATCTGCATTAATTTGTATTTACATATTTGCGAGGTAGCTCAAAATACGAAATGAAAATGGATGGAAACACAGCTACTGACATTCTCACTCATAAACCCAGCCCCTCCCCCAGCCGCTTGTGTGAAAACTGCAGTTTGTGCTATCATGAACATGCTATATGCATATGCAGATATCTGTCATTACAATAGGTCTTTGTTGACTCACAGTGGAGACACTGTAAATTTCTGATAGGTGTGAAAATGACGGTAGCTGCTAAAAAGGAGAGGTTTGGTGTTCTCCAGGACATTAAATGCTTTATAGCAGCAAGGTATGAAGATGTCGGGCCACTAGTCTTCCCATTAAAGAACACGGAGACAGATACTGTGTCCAGTTTTGGATGATTTATTTGCTGTTTCTTCTGGTATTTATACACAGCAGTAAACCAGTTTAACGCAAACAAGCTTGAACAACAAGGCTGCGTCCGTGTCAGGAGAGAAAAAAAGAACCTCCAAATGAGCTCTGCACTTTAGCGATGCGTTCACTAGCACTGGAACAGCCACGGAGCATTTAAGAGCATAGGAACTATTAAATTCAGAAAGAAACAAGCCATAACCAAGCAGAACCTATAACAAACAAACACAACAATGTGGGATTTCTAACAGCTTTGTTAATAAAGGTTAATAAAGGTTTTTATTTTATTTATTTTTTGCTTTTTTGTTGTTGTTTTTTTTGCTTTGCTCTGGTTGCAAGCGGACGATCAACTCTATCCACAGTATTCTTGGGGGTGTCACTGTAGAAGCGAATGTGCATTGTACTTCCTGTCCGACACCGGAAGTGCCTGTATTCCATAGGCGGAGTATGGATCGCGGGTGTTTTTGAAAGTTATTTTCATTCATTTTATCGGAGCAAACACAGCTTTTGTTTAAACGGAACGTTTACTGAAATGTCCTACCGGGGTTCAGGTACCTGCTGTGCTGTTCGCGGCTGCACCAACAACCGGACCAAGCTAAATCTTTGGCTAAAACAACAGTGTTTTCAACACGGACCCAAAACAAAGAAAGAGTGTTCCTGCATCCTTCTCTATGGCTGTGTCTGCGCGATCAGGTAACATCTGTAATTTCTTTTTATTCAGGGAGGGTTTATTAATGAGAGTTTTGGATGATTTACTGTCTTAAAATGATATATGTCAGACGCGACAGGTACTTTTAGCCGAGATAGCTGCTAATAAACCTTAGCCGAGAGGCCGGAGCAAACGCGTTCGCTATTTATGTAGTTTTAAATTATGTCTGCGCGATCAGGTAACATATTTTTATTCGGGGAGGGTTTATTAATGAGAGTTTTGGAAGATTTACTGTCTTAAAACGATAGATCTCAGACGCGACCGTGACTTTTAGCCGAGTTAGCTGCTAACAAACCTTAGCCGAGAGGCCGGAGCAAACGCGTTCGCTATTTATGTATTTTTAAATTATGTCTGCGCGATCAGGTAACATCTTTTTAGTCGGGGAGGGTTTATTAATGAGAGTTTTGGAAGATTTACTGTCTTAAAACGATAGATCTCAGACGCGACTGGTATCTTTAGCCGAGATAGCTGCTAATAAACCTTAGCCGAGAGGCCGGAGCAAACGCGTTATTTTTAAATTATGTCTGCGCGATCAGGTAACATCTGTAATTTCTTTTTATTTGTCCCTCCTCTTTTAACAAAACGAGTGGTGTTCCCACATTTTTAATGAACTAAAACAACAAAGTTTGGACTGTCTTCAACTGTATTACTCGCATGTAAACAAACGGTGTTTCCGGTCAACCGGAAGTCGTGTGCACATTTCGCGCAAAGCATCATGGGGCGTAGGAATACTGTGGATTGACAAGATTTTTTCTTCAAAGCGACAAGTTCCGGGGGAGCCAGCTTGCCCGTCACAGACACACTCTGGGGGTTATGTGATGGATTCCTTGGGCGAGTGGAAGGTCATGTGTCTGTCAGTCCTGTCTGTGGAGGATGTTGAAGATATTTACATAATTGGATTTATGGTGGCAGGAGCTTTACTGTTCTGCAGTTGTGGAGCACTGTTCTATCGGAAATTGAGGAAGACTTCAGCGGCGATTACTGCCATGTCTAAGCTTCCGAGTCAGAGTGAGAGTTTGATCTGTGCCGTGACCTCAATAAATCAGCTGCTTTACGAGCTTAACCGGAAAGTAGAGGCGATGTTTGAGAATCGCAGGCCACCCGCGGGTTTTGGGACTCGTCAGCGTGGTGGAATCAATCTGGATGAGGATTCATAGCATGGATCAGTGGAAAGATTCCCACAATTAGACCATATTGGATTTGGATCGCCCAGATGGACACTCAAGGCTGCAGGAAAAGAAAACTGTCTGCCTGAATAAAATCAACAATCAAGCTTATCTTAATCTGACTCCCAAACAGCCTTGGAAATGGGCTGACTATCAAATTTCTCCTGGGTCATGAGTAACCGAGGACAACAACTGCATCTATTGCACCCCCCTCCCCCGGAGAACTTTCTGTGAGCGCTTATCAGAAATGCTGGCTGGAAACATCACAGAACTGTGGCTGATCTGAACAAGGCTCATGGACTAAATCTCACCGCCTGGACCTCAAATGCATATGTAATTTGTCTTAACTGTGCTTGCTGGTAGAGTTTTTTTGATGTCTCATATTGTGTCCTAATAGACAAGATGTGAAGATCTTTTTTGTAATACCACTATCTACCCTCATGGTTCTTCTCCTTTTTCATATCTAAGATTATCATTCTGATAAGGAATGAGATGGCCGCGCTGATAATCAGCTGCAGCTTCGTACACTTAGTCCAGCTTTCGGATGACTGTGCGTACATGTTCCCGTTGTACCTTGGTGCAATGTCAATAAAGATATTCTGATTCTGATAAAGGTTGAATACTTCATTAGAATTAGACTTTTTAAAGATCAATCTTTCATTGTTCAGTTCAAACTTTCCAAGTTTTTGTCACTGGATATTGCACCCAATAAATGTTTGTTTTGGACATTCCAACCATTCACATTTACTTATACTCTTACTTTAAGCACAATTTATATGATAAATTTACTTTTGATACTTAAGTACATTAAATGTCAGATACTTAAGACTTTTACTCAAGTAATAAATTTTAACGGAGATGTTAACCTTTACCAAAGTAATTTTATGGTAAGATGCTTATACTTTCGCTGAAGTATCACTTGAGGTATACAACACTGGTGCTTCATGAATACTTCGATCAGCTTCTCTGGATTGTAGGGGCCCCATGTTGGCGACCTCTGGATGTGGACGCAGTCTTTAGTGAGGCAGTGAGTCAGATCAAAGAGGTTCACCGCCCACCGACCCCAGTGCAGTTTGTCTCATAGACCTGCTCATGAATTGAGGAGAGCTCGCTCCAACACGCCTTTTCTTTTCCAGAGGACCCTCGGGACTCCAGACCGTCTGCAGGGGTATAACCGTGCCTAAATGTGTGCGTGTTGCCTTTTATTTTCCCACTCCAAAGAAGGATGGATTAGACGATTTTTGAGGCGCTCACCTTTTATTCAAACAAATCATTCACTTCGTCAAATAAAAGGAATTTGACCCATGTGAACCTTTTTTTAAAGGCTGAATGATGTTTTTTAGAATGTTCCACCCCATCACATGATAGATAGATGTTTGCCCGGTGCCTGAGAGTAAAAACAAATGATCAACTGCTTTTTGAGTGTGTGCATTTATCTGTTATCAGAATATCTCTTGAAGCACTGGATGGATTTTATTGAAACTTTCAGGAAACATTCACTGGGTATACATATATAACTGATTGACGTTTGGTGTCAATCCACTTCAAGATGGCAGCCATAGATAATCAACATGGACACCACACAAACAGTCACAACTCAGTTTTACAGGCATTGAGCTAAGATATGATTTGGTAGTAGCTGAGAGTCTTCCCTAAACCAGATTCCAAAAAAAGTTGGGACACTAAACAAATTGTGAATAAAAACTGAATGCAATGATGTGGAGGTGCCAACATCTAATATTTTATTCAGAATAGAACACAAATCACAGATCAAAAGTTTAAACTGAGAGAATGTATCATTTTAAGGGAAAAATATGTTGTTTCAAAATTTCATGGCGTCAACAAATCCCAAAAAAGTTGGGACAAGTCCATTTTTACCACTGTGTGGCATCCCCCCTTCTTCTTACAACACTCAACAGACGTCTGGGGACAGAGGAGACCAGTTTCTCAAGTTTAGAAATAGGAATGCTCTCCCATTCATGTCTAATACAGGCCTCTAACTGTTCAATCGTCTTGGGCCTTCTTTGTTGCACCTTCCTCTTTATGATGCACCAAATGTTCTCTATAGGTGAAAGATCTGGACTGCAGGCTGGACATTTCAGTACCGGATCCTTCTCCTACGTAGCCATGATGTTGTGATTGCTGCAGAATGTGGTCTGGCATTATCTTGTTGAAAAATGCAGGGTCTTCCCTGAAAGAGATGACGTCTAGATGGGAGCATATGTTGTTCTAGAACCTGAACATAGTTCTCTGCATTAATGGTGCCTTTCCAGACATGCAAGCTGCCCATGCCACAAGCGCTCATGCAACCCCATACCATCAGTGATGCAGGCTTCTGAACGGAGCGTTGATAACAACTTGGGCTATCCTTGTCCTCTCTGGTCTGGATGACATGGCGTCCCAGTGTTCCATAAAGAACTTCAAATCGTGACTCATCTGACCACAGAACAGTCTTCCATTTTGCCACACTCCATTTTAAATGACCCCTGGCCCAGTGCAAACATCTGAGCTT
>JBBPBX010116225.1:0-10106 GCA_038048925.1 Garcialebias charrua | reverse complement strand
CCCTGAAAGAGTGACCAGATGAGTGTAGACCGCAGAGTCCTGACCTGATGATGTTGATCTTCTGTGCTGGGCCATCCTTTTGGCCAGTGGCTGTTTAGTTTCCCCGATGTAAGACTGATCACAGCCCTCCTGACACTGAACAGCATACACAATATTACTCTGTTTGTGCCGGGGGACTGGATCTTTGGGATGAACCAGTCTTTGTCGTAATGTATTTTGGGGTTTAAAAGCCACTGGGACGTTGTGTTTAGAAAATAAACGTCTCAATGTCTCTGAAACTCCCGCAACATACGGAATGACCACTGGTCTGGGTCTGGGTTCCTTCTTTTCACCTGATGGCTGGCTGGAGTCCTGTTTGGGTTTCTTCTCTGCTTTCAGGAAGGCCCAGTTAGGATATCCACATTTCTCTAGAGCCTGTTTTGTGTGTGATTTCTCCTTCTGTCTGGCTGCTGAGTTAGTGGGGACGCTGTCTGCTCTGTGGTACAGAGTCCTGATGACTCCTATATAAGACTGAGCTGAACTCAGCTTCTCAGACTGAGGAAGTCTTTCGGACGAAAGACGAAACGTTTCTACAGTTTTTTTGCTTTGTTTTGTTTTCTTCCGGCACTCGGCAAGGCAGGTCGCATATCTTTCTGCTCTTCCCTCCCTAAGTTTTTCCTACTCCCTGCTTGCTTTTCGTCTCGTCTGCGACCCTTCAGCGCTCACTCGAACCAATATGGAATTAATCAATTGGGCTGTTTCTTCAATGGATAAGATTTTTTCCACGAAGCGGACCGTGTCAGGAGAAGCTGTCTGTCCCTCCGACACACACGCGGCTGGATACGTGCTGGACTCGTGGGGTCAGTGGCAGCCCATGTGTCTGTCCGTTCTGAGTGTCGAAGACGTGGAGGATTTGTGGATTATTGGATTATTGGTAGCAACTGCTCTGTTTTTTGGCGTAACCGGAGTTGTTTGTTATCGGAAGCTGAGGGAGGCTTCGGCGGCTATCAGAGCGCTGTCGGGACTGCCTGATCAGCAAAATTCTCTGAACCGGGCCGTGGGCTCCTCATCCCAGCTGCTGTATGAGCTCAATCGCACGATTGGTGCAGTGGTGGACCACCGTGCACCTGCTGTCCGTTTTGGGACTTGTTTGCAGCCACCCAGGATCGATCAAGGGACAGGTGGAAGCTCATGAAAGCGGGGCAGAGCAGAACCACATATTTGGATTTCTTTCGGCCATGAAACAGCACCCACAGACTTGGAGGCGGCAGTGGAAAAGAACACTGTGGTCTATTTGGATAACAAACAAGAACATTATCTGGCTTCTGCACATGTCCTTGAAAAGCGGGCTGTGGGAATCCATTCTCCCAGAGTGAGGAGCTGAAGAGCCCCCCCCCCTCCCCCTCCCCAGAGATTTCTGTGAAGCTTCAGATAACACCCAGCTGCACACCTGCTGAACTTTGTGTTTGTCTGAAATTAATCATAGACCCAATCTCCTTGCCTGCCGTATTTCCTTTGTTATTGTACCTAAATGTGCTCTGATATGGTTTTTACTGAATCACGCGGTGTCTTGAAGACAAAATGTGATTCATCTTTTTTTAATATCAATGCTGTGAATCCCAGTGTTTCTGCCTGTTTTTCCTGCTTTTGACCTTCATCTGGAGACAGATTGGGCCTGGCCGCGCTAAGAGCATATCAATGTGTTGAATAAACATGTCGTGTGTTGATAAAACATATCGTGTGTTGATAAAACATGTAATGTGCTTTGTTTTGCTGCAGCTTTTGCACTCATTTCTCTTCTGGATGCCTGCAACTACATACTTACGTTGTAATCGGTGAAAATTGATGCAATGTTAATAAAACTCCTTGATTCCTTGATTGATTCCTTGATTTTTGAATGTCCAGAGGACCAGACTTAGCTTTTTTGGATTTTTCTACCTGGATTATTGAGCATGCATCAGGGTATTTCCTGTGAAGTTTTACATTAATTCCAGGATTTGTTTAAACCAGCTACAAAAAGATGAGGACAGTAAGAAAAATAAGTTTTTACAACATGACTTCGCTGTGAACTTACGTTCGTATCCACTGAAGCACTTGTTGACATTTTTATAAAGCACAGCGTGTGCATGTTTTCCACACCTCTGCGTGTTCTGTGCAGCTCAGACTTGGAAATCTTACAACCGGCTAGAGCCATAGATAAAGCAGGAGTTGTCCTTAAATGACCAGAAAACAAATAACCACCTGTAGCTCTGTTTTCACAGTCTTTGACGACACACTGTCCTCAGATGACATGGCCCACACACACACAACCCCCCCCCCCACACACACACACACACACACAACCACCCACCCCCTAACCACCCACCCACACACACTGAGAATCTTCACCAGCACACACACACAGAGTTTAGAGGAAGCAGTTGTAGTAGTAGACACTAGCCGTGTTTCCATCAAGGTTTCTAGGTGCGCATTTTGAAATATCGCAGCAGAAAAGCTTAATGGAAACTGCAAAATGCGAGGTTACTTCCTGAAATGCGCTAAAAAGTTTATACGCTCGCTTGAGGTGGTTTTTGGGATGTTCGAGCAGATGCGCTAAACGACAGATGGAAACACATTTTCCGACTCATTTCTGACGTAGCGAACATTCACGTCACGTGACGTTCAGCTGTTTCCGCTGTCTGATCAGCTGTTTCCGCTTTCTCCCCGGATGTACCAGAACGCGCGGCAACATGGCTGGAAACAACAGATTTGTATGGACTGATGAAGAAACCAAAGCATTTATCAGTCTCGTCCGTGAAAAAAACATTACAGCTATTTTGGATGGAAAACAGCAACGCAATGCTCAAATCTATCAGAATTTACAAGCCGAAATGCTCGCCATGGGGTTTGAGAAGCCCTGGACAATTTTGCGTAGTAAGTGGAAGAGTCTGAAACAGCGGTACATGGGAGAGAAACGAGATATGTCTCGTAGTGGTTCTGGTGGCAAGTACAAGTCCAAGTTCCGCTATTTCGCAGAAATGGAGGAGATTCTCGGCCATAGGCCCATCGTTGCATCTTTGTCCTCTGTTATCAACAGCTCAGGTACTATTTATACAGGCCTTACTATGCGAACATGAATGCTAACGTGCTAACAAGAATGCTAACATGCTAACATCAGCTGCTACAACACTACTGTCTCAGTCCGTGAAGATCCACAACTTCTCCTCCTCCACCATCACCCTCAGCACTGGCTCTCCTCAGGGATGTGTGCTGAGCCCTCTTCTGTTCACTCTGCTCACATATGATTGTACAGCCACACATCCAGGCTGTCATATTGTTAAGTTTGCAGATGATACAGCTGTGGTGGGATGCATCACAGATAATGATGAATCCAGCTACAGACAGGAGGTGGAACATCTGGAGAGCTGGTGCAAAGAGAACAACCTTCACATGAATGTGAAGAAGACGAAGGAGATGATTGTGGACTTCAGAAGGAACAAACACACCCACACCCCACTGTATATAGGTGGATCTGCGGTGGAGGTGGTCTCCAGCTACAAATACCTGGGTGTACACATGAATGATAACCTCAGCTGGAGCAACAACACCACCAGCCTGATCAAGAAAGGTCATCAGAGACTCTACTTCCTCAGACGGCTGAGACGAGCCGGTCTGAGAAGCCCAGTCCTCACCTCGTTCTACAGGTGTGCAGTGGAGAGCGTCCTGTGCTCCAGCATCAACGTGTGGCATGGAGGCTGCACAGTTGCAGAGAGAAAAGCTCTGCAGAGAGTGGTGAAGGCTGCACAGAAGTCTGTGGGAGTCAGTCTCCCCACCATCACAGACATTTACACCTCCAGATGCAGAAAAAGAGCCACCTGCATCATGAAAGACCTCACTCACCCAGCACACTCACTCTTTGCACCACTCCCCTCGGGACGGAGGTTGAGGAGCATCAAATGTAGAACCACTAGACTGAGGAACAGCTTCTACCCTGAGGCTGTCAGACTCATGAATAAATAAATAATAAGAATAAACACTGCAAAATGTCACATCATACTGATACTGATCTGTTTCTTGTTGCTGCGTTCATCTGTGACCATCTGCTCATGTTCGTGCTGCTGTTTATAATGATGTTTTTCTACTACATTAGGGCTTAGTGTATTACTAGCTGATGTGATGTCTCTCTTAGTTAATCCTAGATGTTATTATTGTATTTCTCTTGCATTTGTTGTTGGATGTAACTGGGACCCTGTGTACATAATCTCGTTTTCAACACATGTACTACATGCGGTGCAAATGACAATAAATTCTCTCTGACTCTCTGACTCCCCAATTAATGTAGTCATGTTTCTAGTGGAATTATCTGTAGTCTTCACTCGCTTGGAAATTGAAGAATTTGGTTGTGTGAATTGTTTGTTAGGTAGATAAGGGGCAGATAAAATAAGAATTTTTTTCTTCAATCATCTGCCTTTCATTTTATATTTGTGTGTTATTTTCTTATTTTATGTGTATATTGTTGTGTATTTTATTGTAAAATGAATGATTAAATAAATCGAATATGCATACTTTTATTTAACTATACAAATTTTGTATGTTCATAAATCCTAGTTCTGGCAGATACTCTCACTTACAAAATTGGAGAAATGGTTTTCTTTCATTTGAGAACATCTGCTATTTTAAGATCCTAAATATGGAAGAACTCTTGTGTTCTGCGATAACCTATGAGTTAATTTGTCTAGTTACTTGCACTTGAAACTACAAAGACAGTTTGGTTTTGAATTGTTGCATTATACCGTTGTTTGTGTAAGAACGGTTGTAAATACGTTATCACAACTGAAAAGTTTTATGCATTGTTGCTATGTTTTTCACTGTTAGGTGATGTGGAGCCTTTGGATGAGGAAGGCGATGATAGGTCCACTGTGGGAAACGATGATCAAGGCAGCGAGGGATCGGAAGGTACAGTATAACATTTAAACTCAAATAACTTTTAAACATGTGTGACCACTTATTGTGGATTTTCCTTATTGTAAAACCCATTTATGCTGCTACACATGCATAACTTTTAAACATGCACAAAATGCAAATGTCACTATACAGTCGGCATATACCATTGTTCACTTTACATGACTACCGTAGGTCCTGACAAGTACACATTTTTATGAAAATGTTAGTCCAAGTGTCAAGTTTACAGATAACCTAATATAACTTAAGTAGCATCAAAGAAACACACTACAGAACCATATGAACAAGAACTGTACAGTCATCAAACTGGGAATGCACTAATTTTATTAACATGAAATCATAACGTTTGCAAAAGACAACCGCGTCCGATTTTCAAAAATAAGGTGGTATGACTTTGATTGTACACTCCTCCCCCCAAACCCCCACCCGTTATGTTGTTGTTTGACTGAGAATTTTTCACTTCACTATTGTGGACATTAAGCACAATGCGAATATTCTGCTTTTGTACATAAAATTAATTGAGGTAGAAATTGAGTTAATTCTGTTGACTGAATTTATTCTTCATCCGTGTACGATGTCAATTAATTTGTTTTGATACTTCTTTAGTTTGATGTGTTTGGGGTGGGACTGTAGGCAGAGAATACTTTTGATGTGTGAACATTAGGACATACACAATTCTGGTACGTTGTGTAGTAATAAACTGCAAACATGCTAATAACTTTGTCATTTTAAACACAACAGAGTCACCAACTATACCTGACTACGCGGGCTCAGAGGCCAACACTTCGCCAAGTCTGTCTGACATACCTCAGCCACAGAGGTCAGCTGCAACAGGAGGTCAACGTTTCTGGTCACGATCCCCCACAAACAAAACCCAGACAAGAAGACAAACGGCTGTGTTGGATGCTCTCCTGAAGCACCAGCAGGAGGAAGCAACGAAAGACCGATCAACTATGAATTCCATCGCAAATACACTGGAAAAAGCAGTGCAGTGCTTTGAGCGGTGTGCAAACGCAGCTGAAAGACATGCACGTGCGTATGAGTCAAGGCCAACAGAAACACATTGCAAGGCCATTTTCAGACACATACAGTAGCCGTACACAACGACCAGTCATACTCACACAACCAACAGTGGGCTTCCTCCCAAGGTCAACAGCAGTCTGCCCCGTTCAACCAGCATCCTAATACATCAGCTGACACAAATGCTTCCGGCATGTCGTACAGCTCATTTCTTAATTTGTAAACAACAGATTCAAACAAAATCACCTTTTTGGCCTTTATTGCTACTAGTTTTTCAGTTAAAGGTTCAGTATGCAGTTTCTGTAGAACTGCAGCACTTAGAAATATTTTCAACAGGCAAAGCATTCTGATCCCTCCCCCTCAGAGCCATATGTGGCTCTGCCCCCTTGTGGTCTGTTGAATTTCAAATTCAAGCTCTGTTTTTATTGGCTGATTCAAATTCAAGCTCTGTTTTTATTGGCTGGTTACAAACTCTGTTTTTATTGGCTGGAAAATGGCGGGTCACCTTTTCTTTTTAGAAATGCTTATTTACCACCTGGAGAAGCAAGGGGACAATATTTTTTTTTATTTTTTTTCAGAGATTACCTGGCTAACATCAGTCTGTCAGGAGGTAGTGACAGAGTGAAGAAATATGTTCATAAAAAAAGCTACATACTGCAGCTTTAATCTTTTCATAAGACAGCATTTCAGCTGCAAACTTTCGCCACCTTTATGTGCCAATAGGTTGTATTTATAGATATTTATGCCTTTTGCATAATTATACAGATGGAAGTACCAAATACCTCCATTTTAAAGCTTTATAAAGCAGCATTCCATTTGCAGGAATGTCGCATAGGTTTAGTTTTGTTGTTGCGTACTGCAATCATTTTATTTAGTTAGACATATTTCTTTATTTTTTTAATCACTATGCTGCTTCACAGGGGTGAATATATTGCATCACATTCAGGATGCTTAACACTCTGCCTGCATTGCCTCCCCTCCCATTTGTACTGCCTTAACAAAAAAAAAAAAACATCACCACACAACACAAAGTTTTTAACACTGGACAGTCATCAATACTGGTTATTCACTTAACTCACGGTCGTGCTCATTCAGTTTGCACAACTTATTTGCACTAATGCCACAAATGTATTACATTACTGCCTATAGTTATACTACTGTTTACATTTACTGTTTAAATTTATTAGTACCGTTTACATTTATTACTACTGTTTAAATTTACTGTTTACTTTTATTACTACTGTTTAAATTTACTGTTTACTTTTATTACTACTGTTTACATGAACACTTTTTTATATCTACACTACTGCTGATATACAGTACCGGTATATACTTTTTACTAGCCGTATTGCATATACCACTTTACCTCTATACCAATATCTACTACCTCATACATATACTGTGTACATTAACCTCATATGCTGCTTTATCACTTTTTTACAAATGTCTATGCCCGAACCTTCATTTTATTTTATAGCTACAATTTTTTATTCTCTTGTACTTTTATTGAAAAGCTCGGGACAGTATTACAGTTTTATTTCATTTTATGATTATGTTTTTTAAATGTTGGTGTTTGGTGTTGGTGAAACTTTGTTTATAAAAAGGTTAGAAATATTTTTTTGCAATGCAGTCACAACTGTTTTGGTGTTGTTTACATGACTGTGCATGTGTACTGCAATCCTTTTTTTTGTTATTTCTTGTTTTGATGTTAGTTTTTTTTTTTTAAATCAGGCATCTTAAGGTTGTTAAGGTTGCTTCTTAAGTTTGATATTGTTGATGTAAACTATAACCATCTATACATCAGAATTATAATTGTAATTACTTTTTTGAAATTCTTTTGAATAAAGGTTTTATTAAGCAAAAACATTTCAGGTTTCAGCAATCATTTTGTGTCACAACTAAGCAAAGACCTTCAGTAAAACTTAAAGCGGCTTTTAGCTGTAAAATAATAGCACTTCCACAGAACATTCTAAAATTACAAAGCAATCAAACTTCAAATTGTCTGTGTAGTAGATGAAAAATGTAAATACTGTTAGAACACGTTATTTAAAAATTGGTGTATACAGAAAACAAACATTCCACACATGCATCCACTTCCTTGACCTCTGAGGATGTGTTGAAATACATAAAGAATTGTGTATATTCTTACGTAGAAAATTGTTGTAATACCAGGATATAAACAATGTTCAACAGGCTTTAGGGAACAGGAGGGAGACGTTGGCGTGCCACGTGATGGACAAGAGCTTCCCTGATACGCTGGGACTCTCCGTCGGGTACATCATCATTATGCTGACGAGGTGGCATTTGTCCATCATTCACAGGTGCCTCTAGCAGTCCAGTTGGTAGCCGCTGCTTCTCCTTCACACACATATTGTGTAACACACAACATGCAGTCACTACTGTCGGCATAAAAGAGTGATGCACATCCGAGCGTTTGGCAAGAATGCGCCATCTCCCTTTTAGCTGCCCGAATGTGTGCTCAACCTTAACACGGATAGCACTGAGATGAATGTTGAAATCCTCTTGTGCCTCTGTAAGGTTAGGACTGGAGAAGCCTTTCATGAGCCATGGTAGTAGTGGATAGGCCGGGTCTCCAACTATCAGTAGCGGCACACCGACCCCCTCCACATCGGTGTTGGCTTTAGGGTGCCTCTCAGGAAATCTGTGAAGTACAGTGAAACATTAGGCCGACATTACTAGGCTAGCATAAAACAGCAAGGATCTGCAATGTTTGACATACAAGGACATGTTTTGCACCACAAGTCCAGGTGAATAAAATCAATTTGACAGTCACAAGTCTTATTTGAATACATTTATTGATGTTAAAAAGTTGTCATGTAACTTTGGAGAAATACATTGTAATGGATGTTATTCATTTGTGTCTGCATTTATGTATCTGTTCATAGTGTTTTTCTCTGACTTTTCAAGAACCACAACTGTATTTGTAATTTTTCAATTAATAAATCACAACAACATCAATACAAAAAGAGTAATTAAACACTGTATTACACATGGAGTTAAAATTTTGTATGAAACACTTGTTTGTTATCCTAAGTGGGCCTGCCATAACACCAGATGATAAAAATTTGCATTTGGACTCCTCAGTCAATTTGTTGTGTAATGTCCATGTAGGTGATGCCAGAAGATACATCATGTTTTGTTGTTGTTTATTTATTGTACTACTTAATATTTATTGTTATTTGTACAATAAATAATTTGACTTGTAAGTGAAACAAACAGAAACAAACAGATCTATCGCCTGAAAATATTACTTTGTATTTTGAAGTCAAAGTTAATAGTCGTGAGCAAGGTACAAATTGTTATTTATTTGCTGCTCCAAAACCAAAAGTGCATATTACAAGCACTCATTTCATATTAAGGCTATTAAAAATTAGCAGAATGGTTAATGGGAATCATACCTGCACAGGTTGGACGTGGCGAAAACAGCTGCATCGTGCGCACTGCCTGGTGTTCCAACACAAATGTCTCTGATTTGACACTGATCATCCACAAGTGCCTGTAAAACGATGGAAGGCCACCCTTTACGGTTTACATAGTCCCGGTATCCGTCTGATGGGGGAAGGATCGGGATATGAGTTCCATCCAGTGCGCCATACACTTGTGGCACCCGGTGCGCCATGGCGTTGCGGCCTGCTATTGCCTTAGCTTCAGCCACATCTGGCAACTTAACAAATATGTTCAAAAGCTTGAATCGTAAGGCTCTGCACACTGCATATACACACCGGTGAACGGTTGTTTTGCTGACACCAAAAGTCTCTGCCACAACACGGTATTCTGCACAGGTGGCTAACTTGTACAACGCAATTGCAATGCGTTTCCTTGTTGGAACAGGAGCTCGTCTGCTTGGCATGGGCGCGACGAAACGACCGATCATGTTGCACAACAGTTCAAATGTGGGCTTGGACATCCTGAAATGTTGTAGCCAAAGACACTCGGTGAAATGTCTGTCCACTATGACCTCCCAGAAATCTGGAGTACGGGGTCTCTCCCATGTGTATGGAACACGTCGTCGTCTTGTGGTGGCCATTGCTGCATGCATTAAGATTATTACACGTCTTTCTCTTCGTCTCCGGACAACACGTTGCATCGCTAAAAATAGTTGGCATGACAGAATAAATACAAGTTGCCCCATAGCAACACATTCC
>JBBPBX010116224.1:0-10107 GCA_038048925.1 Garcialebias charrua | reverse complement strand
CAACATATTTATATGTGGATGGAACACTCCGCAGCTTCAAAGCATTGTCAATGCCAACATATTTATATGTGGGCCCAACATTCCGTAGCTTCATAACCTTCTCATGGCCAAACTATTTATATGTAGGTGGAACACTCCAAAGCTTTAAAGTGTTGTCAAGGCAACCTATTTATCTGTGGGCAGAACACTCCACAGCTTCAATTGGTAAGGCCAACCTATTTATGTGTGGGCAGAACATTCCACAGCTTTACAGTGTTGTCATTGCAACCTATTTATATGTGGACGGAACACTCTGCAGCTTCAAAGCATTGTCAAGGCAAACCTATTTATATGTGGACGGAACACTCCACAGCTTCAAAGCCTTCTCAGGGCCAAACTATTTATGTGTGGGCGGAACACTCCACAGCTTTAAAGTGTTGTCAAGGCAACCTATTTATATGTGGACGGAACACTTCACAGCTTTAAAGCATTGTTAAGGCCAACCTATTTATATGTGGGCGGAACACTCTGTAGCTTCAATGTGTTGTCAAGGCAACCTATTTATATGTGGGCGGAACACTCCACAGCTTCAAAGCATTCTCAAGGCCAAACTATTTATGTGTGGGTGGAACACTCCACAGATTTAAAGCATTGTCAAGGCCAACCTATTTATATGTGGGCGAAAACATCTGCAGCTGCAAAGTTATTGTCAAGGCCAACCTATTTATATGTGGATGGAACACTGCAGCTTCTAAATGTTGTCAAGGCCAACCTATTTATATGTAGGCGGAAAACTCTGCAGCTTCAAAGCATTGTCAAGGCAAACCTATTTATATGTGGGCGGAACACTCCATAGCTTCAAAGCCTTCTCAATGCCAAACTATTTATGTGTGGGCGGAACACTCCAAAGCTTTAAAGTGTTGTCAAGGCAACCTATTTATATGTGGACGGAACACTCCACAGCTTTAAAGCATTGTTAAGGCCAACCTATTTATATGTGGGCGGACCACTCTGCAGCTTCAAAGTGTTGTCAAGGCAACCTATTTATATGTGGGCGGAACACTCCATAGCTTCAAAGCCTTCTCAAGTCCAAGCTATTTATATGTGGGTGGAACACTCCATAGCTTTAAAGTGTTGTCAAGGCAACCTATTTATTTGTGGGCGAAACACTCCACAGCTTTAAAGCATTGATAAGGCCAGCCTATTTATATGTGGACGGAACATTCTGCAGCTTCAAAGCATTGTCAAGGCAACCCTATTTATATGTGGGTGGAACACTCCATAGCTTTAAAGCATTGTTAAGGCTAACCTATTTATATGTGGGCGGAACACTCTTCAGCTTCAAAGTGTTGTCAAGGCAACCTATTTATATGTGGGCGGAACACTCCACAACTTCAAAGCCTTCTCAAGGCCAAACTATTTATGTGTGGGCAGAACACTCCACAGCTTTAAAGTGTTGTCAATTCAACCTATTTGATGTGGGCGAACACTCCGTAGCTTCAAAGCCTTCTCAAGTCCAAACTATTTATATGTAGATGGAACACTCCACAGCTTCAAAGCATTGGTAAGACCAACCTATTTATGTGTGGGCAGAGCACTCATCAACTTTATAGTGTTGTCAAGGCAGCCTATTTATATGTGGACGGAACAGTCCACAGCTTCAAAGCCTTCTCAAGGCCAAACTATTTATGTGTGGGCGGAACATTCCACAGCTTTACAGTGTTGTCATGGCAACCTATTTATATGTGGACGGAACACTCTGCAGCTTCAAAGCATTGTCAAGGCAAACCTATTTATATGTGGGCGGAACACTCCACAGCTTCAAAGCCTTCTCAAGGCCAAACTATTTATGTGTGGGCGGAACACTCCACAGCTTTAAAGTGTTGTCAAGGCAACCTATTTATATGTGGACGGAACACTCCACAGCTTTAAAGCATTGTTAAGGCCAACCTATTTATATGTGGGCGGAACACTCTGCAGCTTCAAAGTGTTGTCAAGGCAACCTATTTATATGTGGGCGGAACACTCCACAGCTTCAAAGACTTCTCAAGGCCAAACTATTTATGTGTGGGCGGAACACTCCATAGATTTAAAGCATTGTCAAGGCCAACCTATTTATATGTGGGCGAAAACATCTGTAGCCGCAAAGTTATTGTCAAGGCCAAACTATTTATATGTGGGCGGAAAACTCCACAGATTCAATGCATTGTCAAGGCCAACATATTTATATGTGGATGGAACACTGTATCTTCTAAGTGTTATCAAGGCCACCCTATTTATATGTGGGCGGAACACTCTGCAACTTCAAAGCCTTCTCAAGGCCAAACTATTTATGTGTGGGCGGAACACTCCACAGCTTTAAAGTGTTGTCAAGGCAACCTATTTATATGTGGACGGAACATTCCACAGCTTTAAAGCATTGTTAAGGCCAACCTATTTACATGTGGGCGGAATACTCTGTAGCTTCAAAGTGTTGTCAAGGCAACCTATTTATATGTGGGCGGAACACTCCACAGCTTCAAAGCCTTCTCAAGGCCAAACTATTTATGTGTGGGTGGAACACTCCACAGATTTAAAGTGTTGTCAAGGCAACCTATTATATGTGGGCGGAACACTCCGTATCTTCAAAGCCTTCTCAAGTCCAAACTATTTATATGTGGATGGAACACTCCACAGCTTTAAATTGTTGTCAAGGCAACCTATTTATATGTGGACGGAAAATTCCACAGCTTCAAAGCCTTCTCAAGGCCAAACTATTTATATGTGGGTGGAACACTCCATAGCTTTAAAGTGTTGTGAAGGCAACCTATTTATATGTGGACGGAACATTCCACAGCTTCAAAGCCTTCTCACGGCCAACCTATTTATATGTGGGCGGAACACGCCATAGCTTCAAAGCCTTCTCAAGTCCAAACTATTTATATGTGGAGGGAACACTCCACAGCTTTAAATTGTTGTCAAGGCAACCTATTTATATGTGGGCAGAACAATCCACAGCTTCAAAGCATTGGTAAGGCCAACCTATTTATGTGTGGGCAGAGCACTCAACAGCTTTAAAGTGTTGTCAAGGCAAATCCTATTTTTATGTAGGCGAAAACATACGTAGCTACAAAGCATTGTCAAGGCCAACCTATTTATATGTGGGCGGAACACTCCACAGATTTAATGCATTGTTAAGGACAACATATTTATATGTGGATGGAACACTCCGCAGCTTCAAAGCATTGTCAATGCCAACATATTTATATGTGGGCAGAACATTCCGCAGCTTCATAACCTTCTCATGGCCAAACTATTTTTATGTAGGCGGAACACTCCAAAGCTTTAAAGTGTTGTCAAGGCAACCTATTTATCTGTGGGCAGAACAATCCACAGCTTCAACTGGTAAGGCCAACCTATTCATGTGTGGATGGAACACTCCATAGCTTCAAAGCATTGTCAAGGCCAACTTATTTATATGTGGGTGACAACATCCGTAGCTACAAAGCATTGTCAAGGCCAACCTATTTATATGTGGGCAGAACACTCCACAGATTCAATGCATTCTCAAGGCCAACATAATTTTATGTGGATGGAACACTGCAGCTTCTAAGTGTTGTCAAGGCCAACCTATTTATATGTGGGCGGAACACTCTGCAGCTTCAAAGCATTGTCAAGGCAAACCTATTTATATGTGGGCGGAACAGTCCACAGCTTCAAAGCATTCTCAAGGCCAAACTATTTATGTGTGGGTGGAACACTCTGTAGCTTCAAAGTGTTGTCAAGGCAACCTATTTATATGTGGGCGGAACACTCCACAGCTTCAAAGCCTTCTCAAGGCCAAACTATTTATGTGTGGGTGGAACACTCCACAGATTTAAAGTGTTGTCAAGGCAACCTATTTATATGTGGGCAGAACACTCCACAGCTTCAAAGCATTGGTAAGGCCAACCTATTTATGTATGGGCAGAGCACTCAACAGCTTTAAAATGTTGTCAAGGGAACCTATTTATATGTGGACGGAACATTCCACAGCTTCAAAGCCTTCTCAAGGCCAACCTATTTATATGTGGGCGGAACATTCTGTAGCTTCAAAGCATTGTCAAGGCAAACCTATTTATATGTGGGCGGAACACTCCACAGCTTCAAAGCCTTCTCAAGGCCAAACTATTTATGTGTGGGCAGAACACTCCACAGATTTAAAGTGTTGTCAATGCAACCTATTATATGTGGGCGGAACACTCCGTAGCTTCAAAGCCTTCTCAAGTCCAAACTATTTATATGTGGGTGGAACACTCCACAGCTTTAAATTGTTGTCAAGGCAACCTATTTATATGTGGGCAGAACACTCCACAGCTTCAAAGCATTGGTAAGGCCAACCTATTTATGTGTGGGCAGAGCACTCCACAGCTTTAAAGTGTTGTCAAGGCAACCTATTTATATGTGGGCAGAACCTCCACAGCTTCAAAGCATTGGTAAGGCCAACCTATTTATGTGTGGGCAGAGCACTCCACAGCTTTAAAGTGTTGTCAAGGCAACCTATTTATTATGTGGATGGAAAATTCCACAGCTTCAAAGCCTTCTCAAGGCCAAACTATTTATATGTGGGTGGAACACTCCATAGCTTCAAAGCCTTCTCAAGGCCAAAGTATTTATGTGTGGGCGGAACATTCCACAGCTTTAAAGTGTTGTCAAGGCAACCTATTTATATGTGGGCAGAACACTCCACAGCTTCAAAGCCTTCTCAAGGCCAAAGTATTTATGTGTGGGCGGAACATTCCACAGCTTTAAAGTCTTGTCATGGGAACCTATTTATATGTGGACGGAACACTCCACAGCGTTAAAGCATTGTTAAGGCCAAGCTATTTATATGTGTACGGAACACTCTGTTGCTTAAAAGTGTTGGCAAGGCAAATCCTATTTATATGTAGGCAAAAACATACGTAGCTACAAACCATTGTCAAGGCCAACCTATTTATATGTGGGCGGAACACTCCACAGATTTAATGCATTGTTAAGGACAACATATTTATATGTGGGCGGAACACTCCGTAGCTTCAAAGCATTCTCAAGTCCAAACTATTTATATGTGGGTGGAACACTCCATAGCTTTAAATTGTTGTCAAGGCAACCTATTTATATGTGGGCAGAACACTCCACAGCTTCAAAGCATTGGTAAGGCCAACCTATTTATGTGTGGGCAGAGCACTCAACAGCTTTAAAGTGTTGTCAAGGCAACCTATTTATATGTGGACGGAACATTCCACAGCTTCAAAGCCTTCTCAAGGCCAAACTATTTATGTGTGGGCGGAACACTCCATAGATTTAAAGTGTTGTCAAGGCAACCTATTTATATGTGGACGGAACACTCCACAGCTTTGAAGCATTGTTAAGGCAAACCTATTTATATGTGGACGGAACACTCCAGAGCTTCAAAGCCTTCTCAAGGCCAAACTATTTATGTGTGGACGGAACACTCCACAGCTTTAAAGTGTTGTCAAGGCAACCTATTTATATGTGGACGGAACACTCCACAGCTTTAAAGCATTGTTAAGGCCAACCTATTTATATGTTGGCGGAACACTCTGTAGCTTCAAAGTGTTGTCAAGGCAACCTATTTATATGTGGGCGGAACACTCCACAGCTTCAAAGACTTCTCAAGGCCAAACTATTTATGTGTGGGTGGAACACTCCACAGATTTAAAGCATTGTCAAGGCCAACCTATTTATATGTGGGCGAAAACATCTGTAGCCGCAAAGTTATTGTCAAGGCCAACCTATTTATATGTGGGCGGAAAACTCCACAGATTCAATGCATTGTCAAGGCCAACATATTTATATGTGGATGGAACACTGCAGCTTCTAAGTGTTGTCAAGGCCAACCTATTTATATGTGGGCGGAACACTCTGCAACTTCAAAGCCTTCTCAAGGCCAAACTATTTATGTGTGGGCAGAACACTCCACAGCTTTAAAGTGTTGTCAAGGCAACCTATTTATATGTGCACGGAACACTCCACAGCTTTAAAGCATTGTTAAGGCCAACCTATTTATATGTGGGCGGAACACTCTGCAGTTTCAAAGTGTTGTCAAGGCAACCTATTTATATGTAGGCGGAACACACCATAGCTTCAAAGCCTTCTCAAGGCCAAACTATTTATGTGTGGGCGGAAAACTCCACAGATTTAAAGTGTTGTCAAGGCAACCTATTATATGTGAGCGGAACACTCTGTAGCTTCAAAGCCTTCTCAAGTTCAAACTATTTATATGTGGGTGGAACACTCCACAGCTTTAAATTGTTGTCAAGGCAACCTATTTATATGTGGGCAGAACACTCCACAGCTTCAAAGCATTGGTAAGGCCAACCTATTTATGTGTGGGCAGAGCACTCCACAGCTTTAAAGTGTTGTTAAGGCAACCTATTTATATGTGGACGGAAAATTCCACAGCTTCAAAGCCTTCTCAAGGCCAAACTATTTATATGTGGGTGGAACACTCCACAGCTTTAAAGTGTTGTCAAGGCAACCTATTTATATGTGGGCGGAACACTCCACAGCTTCAAAGCCTTCTCAAGGCCAAACTATTTATGTGTGGGCGGAACATTCCACAGCATTAAAGTGTTGTCATGGCAACCTATTTATATGTGGACGGAACACTCCACAGCGTTAAAGCATTGTTAAGGCCAAGCTATTTATATGTGTACGGAACACTGTTGCTTCAAAGTGTTGGCAAGGCCAACCTATTTATATGTAGGCGAAAACATGCGCAGCTACAAAGCATTGTCAAGGCCAACCTATTTATATGTGGGCGGAACACTCCACAGATTTAAAGCATTGTTAAGGACAACATATTTATATGTGGATGGAACACTCCGCAGCTTCAAAGCATTGTCAATGCCAACATATTTATATGTGGGCCCAACATTCCGTAGCTTCATAACCTTCTCATGGCCAAACTATTTATATGTAGGTGGAACACTCCAAAGCTTTAAAGTGTTGTCAAGGCAACCTATTTATCTGTGGGCAGAACACTCCACAGCTTCAATTGGTAAGGCCAACCTATTTATGTGTGGGCGGAACATTCCACAGCTTTACAGTGTTGTCATTGATACCTATTTATATGTGGACGGAACACTCTGCAGCTTCAAAGCATTGTCAAGGCAAACCTATTTATATGTGGACGGAACACTCCACAGCTTCAAAGCCTTCTCAGGGCCAAACTATTTATGTGTGGGCGGAACACTCCACAGCTTTAAAGTGTTGTCAAGGCAACCTATTTATATGTGGACGGAACACTTCACAGCTTTAAAGCATTGTTAAGGCCAACCTATTTATATGTGGGCGGAACACTCTGTAGCTTCAATGTGTTGTCAAGGCAACCTATTTATATGTGGGCGGAACACTCCACAGCTTCAAAGCATTCTCAAGGCCAAACTATTTATGTGTGGGTGGAACACTCCACAGATTTAAAGCATTGTCAAGGCCAACCTATTTATATGTGGGCGAAAACATCTGCAGCTGCAAAGTTATTGTCAAGGCCAACCTATTTATATGTGGATGGAACACTGCAGCTTCTAAATGTTGTCAAGGCCAACCTATTTATATGTAGGCGGAAAACTCTGCAGCTTCAAAGCATTGTCAAGGCAAACCTATTTATATGTGGGCGGAACACTCCATAGCTTCAAAGCCTTCTCAATGCCAAACTATTTATGTGTGGGCGGAACACTCCAAAGCTTTAAAGTGTTGTCAAGGCAACCTATTTATATGTGGACGGAACACTCCACAGCTTTAAAGCATTGTTAAGGCCAACCTATTTATATGTGGGCGGACCACTCTGCAGCTTCAAAGTGTTGTCAAGGCAACCTATTTATATGTGGGCGGAACACTCCATAGCTTCAAAGCCTTCTCAAGTCCAAACTATTTATATGTGGGTGGAACACTCCATAGCTTTAAAGTGTTGTCAAGGCAACCTATTTATTTGTGGGCGAAACACTCCACAGCTTTAAAGCATTGATAAGGCCAACCTATTTATATGTGGGCGGAAAACTCCACAGATTCAATGCATTGTCAAGGCCAACATGTTTATATGTGGATGGAACACTGTATCTTCTAAGTGTTATCAAGGCCACCCTATTTATATGTGGGCGGAACACTCTGCAACTTCAAAGCCTTCTCAAGGCCAAACTATTTATGTGTGGGCGGAACATTCCACAGCTTTACAGTGTTGTCATGGCAACCTATTTATTTGTGGGCGGAACACTCTGCAGCTTCAAAGTGTTGTCAAGGCCAAACTATTTATGTGTGGGCGGAACACTCCATAGATTTAAAGCATTGTCAAGGCCAACCTATTTATATGTGTGCGGAACACTCTGCAGCTTCAAAGTGTTGTCAAGGCCAAACTATTTATGTGTGGGCGGAACACTCCATAGATTTAAAGCATTGTCAAGGCAACCTATTTATATGTAGACGGAACACTCCACAGCTTTAAAGCATTGTTAAGGCCAACCTATTTATATGTGGACGGAACATTCTGCAGCTTCAAAGCATTGTCAAGGCAACCCTATTTATATGTGGGTGGAACACTCCATAGCTTTAAAGCATTGTTAAGGCTAACCTATTTATATGTGGGCGGAACACTCTTCAGCTTCAAAGTGTTGTCAAGGCAACCTATTTATATGTGGGCGGAACACTCCACAACTTCAAAGCCTTCTCAAGGCCAAACTATTTATGTGTGGGCAGAACACTCCACAGCTTTAAAGTGTTGTCAATTCAACCTATTTGATGTGGGCGAACACTCCGTAGCTTCAAAGCCTTCTCAAGTCCAAACTATTTATATGTAGATGGAACACTCCACAGCTTCAAAGCATTGGTAAGACCAACCTATTTATGTGTGGGCAGAGCACTCATCAACTTTATAGTGTTGTCAAGGCAGCCTATTTATATGTGGACGGAACCTTCAACAGCTTCAAAGCCTTCTCAAGGCCAAACTATTTATGTGTGGGCGGAACATTCCACAGCTTTACAGTGTTGTCATGGCAACCTATTTATATGTGGACGGAACACTCTGCAGCTTCAAAGCATTGTCAAGGCAAACCTATTTATATGTGGGCGGAACACTTCACAGCTTCAAAGCCTTCTCAAGGCCAAACTATTTATGTGTAGGCGGAACACTCCACAGCTTTAAATGTGTTGTCAAGGCAACCTATTTATATGTGGACGGAGCACTCCACAGCTTTAAAGCATTGTTAAGGCCAACCTATTTATATGTGGGCGGAAAACTCCACAGATTCAATGCATTGTCAAGGCCAACATATTTATATGTGGATGGAACACTGTATCTTCTAAGTGTTATCAAGGCCACCCTATTTATATGTGGGCGGAACACTCTGCAACTTCAAAGCCTTCTCAAGGCCAAACTATTTATGTGTGGGCGGAACATTCCACAGCTTTACAGTGTTGTCATGGCAACCTATTTATTTGTGGGCGGAACACTCTGCAGCTTCAAAGTGTTGTCAAGGCCAAACTATTTATGTGTGGGCGGAACACTCCATAGATTTAAAGCATTGTCAAGGCCAACCTATTTATATGTGGGCGGAACACTCTGCAACTTCAAAGCCTTCTCAAGGCCAAACTATTTATGTGTGGGCGGAACATTCCACAGCTTTACAGTGTTGTCATGGCAACCTATTTATTTGTGGGCGGAACACTCTGCAGCTTCAAAGTGTTGTCAAGGCAACCTATTTATATGTGGGCGGAACACTCCACAGCTTCAAAGACTTCTCAAGGCCAAACTATTTATGTGTGGGCGGAACACTCCATAGATTTAAAGCATTGTCAAGGCCAACCTATTTATATGTGGGCGAAAACATCTGTAGCCGCAAAGTTATTGTCAAGGCCAAACTATTTATATGTGGGCGGAAAACTCCACAGATTCAATGCATTGTCAAGGCCAACATATTTATATGTGGATGGAACACTGTATCTTCTAAGTGTTATCAAGGCCACACTATTTATATGTGGGCGGAACACTCTGCAACTTCAAAGCCTTCTCAAGGCCAAACTATTTATGTGTGGGTGGAACACTCCACAGCTTTAAAGTGTTGTCAAGGCAACCTATTTATATGTGGACGGAACATTACAAAGCTTTAAAGC
>JBBPBX010116223.1:0-10107 GCA_038048925.1 Garcialebias charrua | reverse complement strand
ATTGAAATATTTTTCTTCAGTTCATGATTTATTGCATTTGACATGGATTTCCAGAAAAGTTCACCAAGAAGTTCCAGCTCTTAATATAAAGAAGAATCTTAGTATCTCTGTGGATTCGGGCACTTACGTTGTGAAGGAAATTCAGAGATACACGAGTTATGGAGAAATCGCCCTGTGTGAGAAGGCAGGAACAGAATACACGCTGAAATGTTATAGAAAGAAGTACCATCAAAGAGCTGAAGATGAAATCAGCTGCTTTAACATTCTCAGACGTGTGGAAGCGGAAAATATTGTCAGGTATTTCGAATCCTTCGAATACAAAAACTGGATTTGTCTAGTGTTTGAAAAACTGGACTTTAGTTTGTGGGATTTTATGGGAAGAAGAGGATGGAGCCTTCCACTTTCTGAGATACGACAAATTGCCCATCAGTTGTTAACTGCCACCAAAGTATTGGAATCCTCTGGGTTCACCCATGGAGGCATAACCCCGGGAAGTGTTATGATGACGGACGAAAATTTGCACCATCCCCGTGTAAAATTATTTAATTTCGAGGCTGCTTACAAAACATCCAGCTTGTCAGAGAAAGACTTCCCTCAGACCTGTGGCTTCACGCCACCAGAAGTTTTTTTTGACATGCCACTGGGTGAAAATTTTCATGTATGGAGCATAGCTTGTACATTGGCTTCAGTCTGTCTGGGGAAACCGTTGTATCCCACAGATTGCGACTATAGTTATGTAAAAGCTATTCTAAAGTTAAATGGCATGCCAGACAATCATGTCTTGGACAAAGGATGTGGTGTCAGATGCTATTTTAAATCTTTCGAGGACAGAGATAGACGCTTTTGGAAATTTATGACTCCAACTGAATATGAAAAAGCAACCGGAAAAACTGTTCAGGAGAAAACCAATGATTGTGATGAAATAGAGTCTTTTGACAGTCTCTTAGTAGAAGCGTTATTGGATACGGAAGATTCTGATGAAGCTTTTGAATTCATAGACTTTCTGATGAAGATGCTGCAGGTCAATCCGGCTGACAGAATACGCCCTGAAGATGCGTTAAACCATCGGTTTATGACAAGGAAATTGTCTAATTCAAATCATGGTTTGAACAACCAAGAAGGGGATAGTAAAACGTCAGACAGCAGATCCAGAACTTCAGAATGGGACAGAGATTCTTCACTTTATTCTGCCTGCAGCGCTAAAAGTCCAGATTTGATGGATGACTCAAATTCTGTTGACAGCAGCGATTCGAACAATCGGTTTAAAGAAATAGTAGAAGGTGTGACTATTTGTGCCGACGAAAATGTTTATCGTGTAGAAGAAATCCTTGGACAAGGAGTATTCGGTTTAGTAGCTAAATGCAGGATAAATGGTACAGATCAGGCTGTTGCGCTAAAACTTATGGTTAAAGAAGAAGAGTGTTGGGCTAAACAAGAGATTGAAGCAATTTTAAAAATCGAAATACGTAATGCTGATAAAATCAACGTCATGGAGTGTTTGGACTATTTTATCTGGCAGGACTTTTATTGCTTTGCTTTTGAACTTCTGGACCAAAGTCTGTTTGATTTCATGAAGCAAAGACACTGGTCACCTCTGAAGGTGTCTGAGATTAGAGCAATCACCAAACAAATGTTGATTACTCTCAGTGCATTGAAAGAGCTTGGCTTGACCCATGCTGACATTAAAATGGACAATTTGATGACCGTTAATCAAAGCTCTACACCCTTTAGAGTTAAGTTGATTGACTTTGGGCTTTGTGTTTCAACGCCTAAATTATCAAATTACAGTATAATTCAGAATCCATCTTACAGGGCCCCGGAAGTCTTTCTGGGATGTCAGACTAACGAGGCAATCGACATGTGGGGTCTTGCTTGCACTTTGGGTGGACTTTATCTTGGTCACCACTTCTTTCACAGTGAGTCAGAATATGCCGTCATGAAATCAATTGTAAAACTCCTTGGTCAGCCAAATAACATTCTTCTTGACAGTGGGTCACGAGTCAGAGAGTTCTTTACGTATAAGAAAATGGGATCTGAAAGGATCTGGACATTTAAAACAGCAGAGAAATATGAAAAGGACTCTGGAGAGAAAATTGAAGATGACTGGTGCAACAATTTGAACTCGTTGGATGATTTGCTAGAACAGGGAGGTCGTATCAAAAATCCTCTTGAATCTCAAGACATAAGAGAATTTATCGACCTTCTGAGAAAGATGCTAGCTGTGAATCCTGCAGACCGAATTCTCCCTGCAGATGCGCTGAACCACAATTTTATTACAATGAAGCATCTTCCAATCGGCAGCAACAAAAAATATGTGAGAATGGCGTTAAAAGTAATGTCAGAGTACCAACCCAGGAGCGCAGAAGATTTACCCGGGACACCTTCCATCAACATTTCACATGACCTCTCTAGTACCGGTACATATGAAATACAGCAGGAAGACTTAGCAGAAAACAGCCCAAACAAAGCTTCATGTGCTGCTAAAGTAATGTCAGAGTACCAACCCAGGAGCGCAGAAGATTTACCCGGGACACCTTCCATCAACATTTCACATGACCTCTCTAGTACCGGTACATATGAAATACAGCAGGAAGACTTAGCAGAAAACAGCCCAAACAAAGCTTCATGTGCTGCTAAAGTAATGTCAGAGTACCAACCCAGGAGCGCAGAAGATTTACCCGGGACACCTTCCATCAACATTTCACATGACCTCTCTAGTACCGGTACATATGAAATACAGCAGGAAGACTTAGCAGAAAACAGCCCAAACAAAGCTTCATGTGCTGCTAAGTGTAAAAAAGTCTTCAGAAATTTTAGAAAATTCTGTGCCAGAGTGTTCAACATTCATCACCTCCTGTCATAGGAAATGGCATCTGGGCACCTACAGCTGCCACACATCCGTTCATATTATTTTACTTTCTTTGGGTTTAGTTCAAACACATGGGTTAACTCCAGGATTCTCCGGTTTATCGCACTCCCCCCCAATTTTTTTTTTACTAACTGGTGGTGCAAGTCAGGGTTTACTCCGGGATGCTCCGGTTTATCCCACTCAAAAAAATAATAAATATTAACTAACTGGTGGTGCAAGTCAGGGTTTACTCCGGGATTCTCCGGTTTATCCCACTCCCCCCAAAAATAAATGAATAAATAAAAATTAACTAACTGGTGGTGCTCCGGTTTATCCCACTCAAAAAAAATTTTTTTTTATTAACTACCGGTAAATGGTGGTGCAACTCAGGGTTTTCTCCGGGATGCTCCGGTTTATCCCACTCAAAATTTTTATTTTTTATTAACTACCGGTAACTGGTGGTGCAACTCAGGGTTTTCTCCGGGATGCTCCGGTTTATCCCACTCAAAAAAGGAAAAATTTTTTTATAATAATAATAATAAAAATAAAATAAAAAAATCACTACCTGGTGGTGCAAGTCAGGGTATTTACTTCATTATGCTCTGTTTTCCCCACTCCCACCCCCCACAAAACACATCAAACTAAATGGTAATTCTAAATTGACAGTTTCCCATCCGGGTTCTGTTCTGCTTCTGTCTCGGTGTGCGAGTTGTAACTTCATTTTTCACTAAGGTACATAGGGTGGCAGGGTGTTTCCATTGGAAGAGCTGGGACTTTCTGGGTGAGCTGCATGAATGGGTTTTCTCCGGGTACTCCGGTTTCCTCCCACAAACCAAAAACAGGCATACTAGGCTAACCGGTAACGCTAAATTGTCCCTAGGTGTGAATGAGAGCATGAATGGTTGTTTTGTCCTAGTCTCTATGTGACCTTGTGATGGACTTGCAGCCTCTTGCACACAGACATTGACTGCTGGATATGGGTACTGATGACTCCCGCTACCCAAAAAAGAAGAAGCAGGGAAAAGAAAGATGGATGGATGGTCCTCTCCGCAGAATTGCAACCTTAACGTGGTGGAGGGGTTTGAGTATCCCTGTGATCCTGGGGTCTGTTGACTGGGAGTTAGCCTCTTGTAGGGTTATCCCATGGCAAATTAGCCTCAGGGGTGGGGTCTGACTAATAGCAATTCAAAAACTTTGATAAATGACAAAACAAAATATCAAGTATCTAGTAATAAGGTGTCAGGTAAGTGCATGGTAAGTGCCTAGTACAGTAAGTACCTGGTAACTGGTGCCAGCCAGGTAAGTAGCCACTGCAAGTTAAGTGCCAGGTGCATTTCTGGTACCAGATCAGTACCCTGCCCAGGGGTGATTCTAGGATCTGACCTTTTTGGGTGCTTAGCCCCCAGTGCTGACTATGGCTCTTATCTTAAACAAAGTGGTGGCCATATAAGGTCAATAAAAATCAACTCCAACTCCCCTGTTCCACTGTTTCAGTTCACTATCCACAAGGTGAGCCTATCATATGCAGTACGAATCACCTTTCCATTCACAGGCAAAGAAATACAGCCTAACACTTATTCCTCGTTAGTATAGTGGTGAATATCCCCGCCTATCAGCGCGGGAGACCAGGGTTCGATTCCCTGACGAGGAGTTAACTATAATGGGAGGCTGAGATTGAGTAGAGGTCGGGCAGCTGACTTGGCACCAGAAAGTCACAGGTTCAACTCTCCACCATGCCCACATGTCATGGTGTCCTTGAGCAAGCCACATAATCACTCATTGCTCTCCCGATGCTTACATATAGCTACACACTGCTCCACCTGGGTGTATGTCATGTGGGATGGGTTAAATGCAGAGTACTGATTTAGTCAATGTATGGGAACATTCAATGATGACAACACTTTACTTTAATATGGGCTAAACTTAAAATAAACCACTAGGTAGGCTTACATATACAGCAGTGGCATAATAAAGAAGATTAACTAACTTTGTCCTTACTATCCACATTCTAAGAAACGTAGGGTAACCTAAGCTAATCTTTATAGAAAAAGAATCACTAGCTAATATTAAATGGTAATATAATAATCACTCCTTCTTACCTATGGCCCTAGTCTACATAAAGCAATTTGATCATCATCTATCATATTTATTTTAGCTTAAAATATCCAATTAAAATTCCTGTAAGTCTACTGTAAAATTACCACGTGCAGTCAAAAGACAAATGGGTAGCATTTAATAATAATAATAATAATAAGTAATTTATAAATCTCTTTTAATCAACCAGCTGGCCTTGACCACCACTCCAATCTGGGAATCTAATTTAAAATCACTTTCAGAGGGCCTGTGAAATATGGCAAACCCTTTTAACAGTAAATCGTGTAGTCTGACTATACATAATTACATTCTAGATTATGACTAGTCATAAATCAATTTCAGATATCTGGAATGCAAGTGTCGTGAATCCGTTTTTATGTTAAAAGGGCTTGCCATATTTGAATGCTCTTTCAAGCTTCGACCAAAACTAACGTAAAGCTGAATTTTATAGGATGTTATATAAAAATAACTAGTTTTAGTAGTTTTCTTGTCATTTCCTTTGAAAATATGTGGATACTAGTACTAATACACAGAGTAAATTGTACTCAATGGAACTTTATGATTTATTTCTTCAAAGAGTTACTCCACAGTTTTTAAAAAAAATTGCATAAACCTGCACAGTTCATTGTTTTACTTTTAAAACTTTGGCAAAATAATATTTTTTCTCAACAAGAATCCAGTCTTCTGTGATAGACTTGTGACCTGGATATGGGCATCGGTGACCCCCTGCAACAAGGGATGGATGGATGGAAGGAATCCAGTCTTTTCTTTTGTCTTAAAATGTAAAAATATTAAAAATGTAAACAACCATTGGATGTTTTTTAGTTTTATAATTTCACGCCTACTGGCCAGAAAAGCCCCCTCTAACAAACTTAAACTGGCCCATGGGCCACCAGTTGATAATGACTATTGTAGCAGGTATTGCAGCTCTGAACATGTTTAATTTAGTGAACGAAGGGGCATAAATGCTCTTTTGATCGTAAAGGTTGCAGACCCCTGATGTACTGCCATGGAAAACCACTCTAACACACGTCTTCATAAAACCTGTAAACTACAGATAATATCTTCTCTGCATTTTACGTTTGTGGAAAGTTATGGAAATCCCAACAGATGATGCACATTTAGTCTTTTGCTCAGAGGAAAGAGAAACATCAACAGCTGATTACAAAGATGAGCCACAAGGAACGAGTGACAAGAAGCTTCCCAGAAATGTAGTGGAGTCGAAAGTCACAAGTTCCCAAAAACACAAATACTCAAGTAAAGATACTCTGAAAAATGTACTTAAACACAGTACAGTAAATGTATTTCGTTACTGTCCACCGCTGTTTATTATCTGGGTGTCCAAATACTTCTTTAAAAAGTATTCAGTTGATCCAATGATCCAAAATGCTGCTGCCAGAGTCTTAACTGGAGTGATGGATTGGATTTCCTGAGCTTAGACTACTGTGGAGGACATATTGACCTCATTTCATCAAATTATCTAATGAATACAAATGAATAGTTTGTATTTGTAATTATTTCTATATTAACATTTTATTTTGTTTTAATTTTTAATCTTTCCTCCTAGTGAGGACCTGGTCACTTGCTTGCCTCCATTCTGGACCTGTCATGTGTCCGTTCCTCCTTCCTGTCCTCTCAAACCCAGCTGGTTGAAGCAGATGGCCGCTTGTCCTGAGTCTGGTTCTGCTGGAGGTTTCTTCCTCATGAGGGAGTTTTTCCTTTCCACTGTTGCCTTTGTGCTTGCTCAGGATAGGAGACTACAACAAAATGAAGACTCAACACAATCTGCTGCCTTCCTTCCTTCCTTCCTTCCTTCCTTCCTTCTCCTTCCTTCCTTCCTTCCTTCCTTCCTTCCTTCCTTCCTTCCTTCCTTCCTTCCTTCCTTCCTTCCTTGACTTGATGCTATGTAAATAAACTGAATTTAATTGACTGTTGACTTCATCCTTAATGAGAAGCACCACACCTTATTTTATGAGCTTTAAAGTTTTTACGTTTGATTGGTTTAACAAATACTGATTGTGATTCTGCTTAACTGTACTTTAAAAGCAAATTATTTTCAGCTTAAGAGACCAGTAATAAATAAATAAACATCTGCAAAAAGTTTAGCAATCCAGTGAACACCTGCTGAGGAAGATGGTGTGTTGGTTCAATGGCCTTGAAGCGACAAAAAGCAACCCTAGATTTTGAGGTAGGAGCGCCCTCTTGTGGTCAGCATTTAGGAACGTACTTTATATATAGATTAATTGTTTTGATTTTATTTTATTTTTTCAGTGTAATTTTTCAGTTGTTTACTTTTTTAATTACTGTAATGGAAAGGTGGAAAATAAAATCCAGTTTAATCATGAATATGAAGCAAAGTCTGAATAGATCAGCGATAACGAAAACTTCTGCGTGATCACAGAATGACCTTGATGGAAGATTTATTTACTTAAGTTTTTTTTCTTTTTTAAGTCTAATTCGTTAAACAATTCAAACCGAAACAAAACTTTAAATCCCATCATTTTAAAAGCACACATATTTGAATAAATCTGTTTTTCTGGTTCAACGTGAAATTGCAGCTTTCTTTGTTTTCTTATACCCAACTTTTGTAAATATCTTTTGTTTACAATAATCATCCCTGCACAGAAAATCAGAAACAGTTTATTGCTTGTTATATTTTGTTTGCATTTGTCAATGTACATGTGTCAAGTTTATAATGTCCACTGCACAGAGGAATTTATTTCATCTTCTCGATAAATACAGAGCACAAAATATTCTGACAATATTCTTTGAAGCAAACACCACATGGTGTTTTGTGCAAACATGAAGTCAAACTGAAGCAGCACATAATATGGGTGGAATGGGACTAAATTAAATAACTGCGATAAATCATGAAATAAAGAAATGTAAATTTCATTAAATAATCGAATATATTCCATGGTGACATTGCTGCACAAGAGCCATGAAAAAAATAAACACAGTGAAACAATTAAACGTATTTTTTTATTTAAAAAATGATTGGAAATGACATTTCATTATTGTCATTTTTTAAAGGGTACATGTACATGTATTTATTTCATGGGACATTTAATTAATAATTGTGTATTTAACAATTTAATTGTATACTTAATCATTTAACGATTTATCGAACAATTAAATTATACATTTAATTATATAAACACACAAAGCAAACAATTATTTAAGACAAGAATATTTGTCTTTTGCTCATCTCCAAGTCACACTTATGCACAGTTGCGCTGAAATTACAGATTTTTAAACTTTAAGAATTTATACCAAATTATGTATTACACCAAAATTATAAACTTGTGGAAAAAAGTATATTTTGCAGTTAATTTGTCATTTAAAAAAAGTTGAAGTTTATACACAAAACCTTCTCTGGCAAAATGGTATGCATGGTTGAATGTATTTATTTATATTTTAGAATTATAGTGTTGCTTACTAATAGTTTAACATAACATAAATAACATTTTTATTTTCAAAAAGATGTCACAAACAGCTGAAAAATAAGTTGAACTTTGCTCTACTCATCCCTGTAACAAGAACCTGAACATCTTCATTTCCGCCACTTCCGGTCCTGTCTCCAACCGACACCAGGGTCAGAGTGGTGTTTGGTGCAGCAAAAACTATTCTGCCAGCAGAGAGCCCCTCTGTACCAAGGGCCCCTGCACGTATACCAGATTGCCCGTAGATCCGGCCCTGGATTATGCTCATAAACCAGAAGGTGGACACCATAATTTGTCCGACCAAATCCCTATCATTCACACTTCATGTTAAAAGTAACTTTTTAAAGTATCCATGGGAGATAACCGTATAAAAATTGATAGGCCGCGTTACGTAATCGCAATTTACAAATTTGACGTGCCCGCGCGCGCGCTTCCTCCGTGCTGCCAAGGGCAGCGTCCTTGTTGAGTGATGTCACTGTGTAATTTGCATTAATGCCTGCGTTGCCTTTCATCTAGCGTTGGTTTACGTCAGCGTTGTCTTTCATCTGCGCGTGGCTTTCAACGTCACAAAGGCTTTCTGCGTTAGTCATGACGTCACTCACCCGAGGGTTTATATTCGTGAAATTCTCATTCGCTAGTTATTCTGAGATGAGATCTGTTTTGAGATGAGATCTGTTTCTTGTGTCTCTGCAACGCCAATTTTGGTATTTCAAAACTGATTGAAATATTTTTCTTCAGTTCATGATTTATTGCAGGGGCCACCAACGTGGTGCCCGCGGGCACCCGGGTGCCCCCAAGGACCATTTGTGGTGCCCCCGGACCTGTTCTAAAAATAGCACAACTCACTACTAAGCTGCATTTAAAATTTCATTTTATTCAGTTGTTATTCTTTTTTTGTATTTATATATATTTTAAAATGTCTATCTTAAAAATATGTTCTTAAAAATATGTTTATTATACATTTTTTTTCAATTTACGCTTTGTTATTTCCGAAGAGTTTATCAAACTGGTGCCCTTTGTATGACTCCGTACCCATGAAGTAGCTCTCAGTTTCGAAAAGGTTGGTGACCCCTGATTTATTGCATTTGACATGGATTTCCAGAAAGTTCACCAAGAAGTTCCAGCTCTTAATATAAAGAAGAATCTTAGTATCTCTGTGGATTCGGGCACTTACGTTGTGAAGGAAATTCAGAGATACACGAGTTATGGAGAAATCGCCCTGTGTGAGAAGGCAGGAACAGAATACACGCTGAAATGTTATAGAAAGAAGTACCATCAAAGAGCTGAAGATGAAATCAGCTGCTTTAACATTCTCAGACGTGTGGAAGCGGAAAATATTGTCAGGTATTTCGAATCCTGCGAATACAAAAACTGGATTTGTCTGAAAAACTGGACTTTAGTTTGTGGGATTTTATGGGAAGAAGAGGATGGAGCCTTCCACTTTCTGAGATACGACAAATTGCCCATCAGTTGTTAACTGCCACCAAAGTATTGGAATCCTCTGGGTTCACCCATGGAGGCATAACCCCGGGAAGTGTTATGATGACGGATGAAAATTTGCACCATCCCCGTGTAAAATTATTTAATTTCGAGGCTGCTTACAAAACATCCAGCTTGTCAGAGAAAGACTTCCCTCAGACCTGTGGCTTCACGCCACCAGAAGTTTTTTTTGACATGCCACTGGGTGAAAATTTTCATGTATGGAGCATAGCTTGTACATTG
>JBBPBX010116222.1:0-10107 GCA_038048925.1 Garcialebias charrua | reverse complement strand
TTTAAACCCTCTCTTTAGATAGAGATTTTATTTTCTAACTGCATCTATTTCTTGCATATGTAGTTTTAAATTTTTTTCTTTCTTTCCTTGGTGCTTCTTTTTCAATATTTGCCATGCTCGTAGATCAACCCTGAGACCTTCTTTATCTTTTACACATCAGTAGTGCAGCACCGTTCAGCTCTGCCCCATTTATTTTCAACATATCTTTTTTTTATCTTTCTATCTGCAGGTCTGATAATGCTGCTGTTCCATCTCTATTCAGTGTTCACATGGAGGCTTCACAGGACGAAGCGTCTCCACTGACTGAGCAAAGGTCAGATACAAATACAGAAAATACAGTGTGTGTACAGTATGTGTAAAAATACACAACAATTTAGAAAATAATGCAGTGAAATTTTAATGTAAAAAAAGAGCTACAGTGTTGCTGTCCAAAACATTGTACAAGAAAACTCTTTGCCCCTGTTTCTTTTCTTTAAAGGTGTAAAAACAGCCCAAGTTGATAAATGGAGGGCTGGTAATGAAATGGAGACATCAAGGAGCACGAAAAGGAGAGAAGGGAAGGAGTGTGGAAACAACCTAAGAAAAGAGAAAGAAAAAGAAGGAGAGATGGGGAGAGGCAGGAATAAGAAGAATAGCCTTTTGCCTGTGTTCCATCAAGGGAGAAATTACACATTTACCAAGGTTTTTTCTGAAGACGACGGCCCTCATAGATCAAACCACTTGGATGTACCAGCCAATTTTCAACATGAAATATAGACAGCAGAAATCTATTACACCTGTGTTCTCCTCCCGCTGCTATCTGCGGCTTTCTGTCGCTCCTTCGCACAAAGGTTGATGCAACTACATCACTGTCGGCTCAGCTCTCTCAGTGACTCTCAGTCTCCTCCGCAGAGGCCATGGATCTCCCACCATCTCTCTCTGACACGTACATTATGTTGTTCGTTGGTACATCTGCTTGACAAATGGGAAAGTCGATCATATTCAATAATTATCTGACCTTTTCGCTTTTGTTGTATTTGTGCTGCTTCCCGTAGGGCAGCAACGTTCGGAGGGTGAGACGTAGACGATCACAGCGACAGCACATGAACCAGGTATTATTTCGTACACTGATCATTTAGTAAAAGCCTTAGGACACGAGGACTGCAATCTTTTCTTACCTGATTTTTTTTATTTAATAGCTGATACCATACCATACCAACTTTATTTCTAAAGCACTTTATAAAACCGTGAGACCAAAGTGCTGTACACAAACATAAAATACAGTACAAAAATAAAATACAGTACAAAATTAAAAAGGTCAGATAAAAGACTAGCATTAAAATAGTAAAGTTTCACACAATAAAACAAAATCAAACATCTCGGATCGCGTCAAAAGCCAAAGAGAAAAGATGAGTTTTAAGAAGAGACTTAAAAACTACAATGGACGAGGCTTGTCTTATGTCACTCGGAAGGTCATTCCAGAGTTTAGGGGCAATCACTGAAAAAGCACGGTCACCTCTGAGCTTAAGTCTAGTTTTTGGAATCCTCAGAAGCTGCTGGTCAGCAGATCTGAGAGAACGGGAGGGAGTGTAAGATTGTAGTAGCTCAGTCAAATATGAAGGAGATCGGCCATTCAGAGCCTTAAAAGCGAACAAAAGTATCTTAAAATGAATCCTATAATACACTGGTAACCAATGTAAAGAGGCCAAAACAGGAGAAATACTATCAAATTTCCGTGTCCCTGTTAGAAGTCGGGCGGCAGCATTTTGAACTCTTTGCAGCTGTGAAATGAGCACTGTGCTGCACATACTTTAAATACACTTTTGTTGGGCCATTATTATAGGAGGAAAAAAGATGTAAGCAATTTTTTTCTTCATTTCATAGTCAACATTATTACTTTAACTGTAATGTGCTATTCTGTTGTTGTTGTTGTTGTTGTTGTTGTTGTTGTTGTTGTTGTTGTTGTTGTTGTTGTTGTTGTTGTTGTTGTTGTACAGCACAAATCCCTGCAACAATTTGCATGGCATTTAGACAAGCCAGACATTTTTTAAATATATATTTAGTTCAATTCAGTTAAGATGGTCTAGTGGCAGGGCTTTTGACTACGGACCCGAAGGTCGCGGGTTCGCGCCCCGGCCACTACCCAGCTTGGGGTGTCTATGAGTGCACACCTATTTCTCCAGCTCCCCGGGCGCTTTCGGGCTGCTCACTGCACCACCTGGTAGGTGGTTGGGTTAAATGCAGAGACGAATTTCGTCTGTGTTTGGGAAACATACGCAGATGACAGGAATAGACATTATTATTATTATTATTATTATATTATTTATATAGAGCCAAGTCTCAACAGAAGTCATCTCAGGTCCGTGTATCTTTTGGTCATTGGATTTTGGTTTTCAAAACAAAATCGAAAATCGAAAAACGGATGGTTTTTTGTTTTTTCGTTTCAAAAACAAATAATGAAAATCGAAAAACGGATGTTTTTTTGTTTTTCCGTTTTTAAAACGAAATTAGAAAAACGGAATTGCTAAAAATAAAAAAAGGGGAACGTTTTGGTTTTTGATTAAACCAAAGACGAGCTTTTATTTTGTTAATTGAACACGGGAGTTTATGGCGGAACCGGAAATAAACTCTTGGTGCTGTGCGAATTTCTGTTCCCCCGTGAGAATCTGAGCTGCGTGAAGCTGACACTCCACCCACGTCAAACCAGCACTAACTAACTGAGCACTAACCATTCATACTATTTACTTTAATTTTTGACGTGTGTGGGGTGTCAGCTTGATGCAGCTGAGAATCTGTTCCCTGTGTCGGGCGCGCGCACTGCAACCATGTGTCGGGAGCGCGCACTGCACCCGAGAGGCAAATCCGACCGTGTTCAAGGCGCATCTGAAAGATCTCAGTGAAACGAGTCCTACTATCTTGTCACGGTTATAACTCATTTTAATACTCCTGATGATAAATAAATAAATATAAACCCTCCACTAACAAAATAAACCTGGTCTTGTGTGGGGTGTTATAACCTAGTTTTTTTTTAAATCGCTGACAGAATCTAGATTTGGTCATGTAACCTGCCAAATACAACTTCCTGCAAAGATAAGTGTAGCTTTCTGGTAGGCTAAATCTCGTTCAAATTAAAAATGACTGGAGAAAAATTATTTCTAGCTGCTATTTTTGTTAGTTAAATGTCTGTTTTTTCCATTATTTGAGAGAAAAAATGATTTTAGAAATAACAAAGTCAGAGAATTTTATTGTCATTTGCATCACATGTGGTGCATATGATGAAACGAGATTATGTACACAGGGTCCCAGTTACATCCAACAATAAAATGTAAGAGAAGAACAGTAATAACATCTAAGATATGAACTAAGAAAAACATCAACTAAAAATACACTAAATAAAAAATACACGCAGCACTAATATCATAGAAAACCATTACTCCACACAGCAGCTGTGTGAGCAGATGTGCACAATGAACATAGCAACATGAAACAGATCAGCAGCAACATGAAACAGATCAGCAGCAACATGAAACAGATCAGCAGCAACATGAAACAGATCAGCAGCAACATGAAACAGATCAGCAGCAACATGAAACAGATCAGCAGCAACATGAAACAGATCAGCAGCAACATGAAACAGATCAGCAGCAACATGAAACAGATCAGCAGCAACATGAAACAGATCAGCAGCAACATGAAACAGATCAGCAGCAACATGAAACAGATCAGCAGCAACATGAAACAGATCAGCAGCAACATGAAACAGATCAGCAGCAACATGAAACAGATCAGCAGCAACATGAAACAGATCAGCAGCAACATGAAACAGATCAGCAGCAACATGAAACAGATCAGCAGCAACATGAAACAGATCAGCAGCAACATGAAACAGATCAGCAGCAACATGAAACAGATCAGCAGCAACATGAAACAGATCAGCAGCAACATGAAACAGATCAGCAGCAACATGAAACAGATCAGCAGCAACATGAAACAGATCAGCAGCAACATGAAACAGATCAGCAGCAACATGAAACAGATCAGCAGCAACATGAAACAGATCAGCAGCAACATGAAACAGATCAGCAGCAACATGAAACAGATCAGCAGCAACATGAAACAGATCAGCAGCAACATGAAACAGATCAGCAGCAACATGAAACAGATCAGCAGCAACATGAAACAGATCAGCAGCAACATGAAACAGATCAGCAGCAACATGAAACAGATCAGCAGCAACATGAAACAGATCAGCAGCAACATGAAACAGATCAGCAGCAACATGAAACAGATCAGCAGCAACATGAAACAGATCAGCAGCAACATGAAACAGATCAGCAGCAACATGAAACAGATCAGCAGCAACATGATGTGATATTTCACAGTGATTATTCTGGTTATTTATTCATGAGTCTAACAGCCTCAGGGTAGAAGCTGTTCCTCAGTCTAGTGGTTCTACACTTGATGCTCCTCAACCTCCGTCCCGAGGGGAGTGGGGCAAAGAGTGAGTGTGCTGGTTGAGTGTGGTCCTTCATGATGCAGGTGGTTCTCTTCCTGCATCTGGAGGTGTAGATGTCTGTGATGGTGGGGAGACTGACTCCAACATCTTCTGTGCAGCCTTCACCACTCTCTGCAGAGCTTTCCTCTCTGCAACTGTGCAGCCTCCATGCCACACGTTGATGCTGGAGCACAGGATGCTCTCCACTGCACACCTGTAGAAGGAGGTGAGGACTGAGCTTCTCAGACCAGCTCGTCTCAGCCGTCTGAGGAAGTAGAGTCTCTGATGACCTTTCTTGATCAGGCTGGTGGTGTTGTTGCTCCAGCTGAGGTTATCATTCAAGTGTACACCCAAGTACTTGTAGCTGGAGACCACTTCCACTGCAGATCCTCTTATGTTCAGTGGGGTGTGGGTGTGTTTGTTCCTGTGAAGTGGATACATATTTTTAAAAATCTATTATAAAAAGCAGTGTTTGAGTTGTTACACTGTTTAATATGTAGTTGCCAGATTCACTCACATGTTGTCGCAACTGATGGTAAGGCTGGTGCACCTCTCCTACCGACTCTGTTTTCTCCAGCATGTATCCCAATAGATGACAAGTATCCCTTCATAAATTTCTGTCCATAGGATGGTCCTGTCTAACACACACACAAATGTAAAATGTTATCTGATGTACTGCGGTCAAACCAGTCAACATTAGTTCTCTCTTAAAGATTTGTGTGGCTCATACATGGTGCATTACAATAAGAGAAACAGAAAGTGCCCCTGCAGTCAAAAAACAATGAGAGAAAATGAGATGCATACAGTATTTATAAACAATATACAATTATGCCATACTTATTACTTTCACATACCTATAATATATCAAGAATAAATATGTCAGTTTTAGATTTTGTATAAAAGAGCAAAGTCAAAGTACCTCAAAATGCTTATTTCAGTTTGCTTATGACCTCTATTCAAAATTCACATTTCATGTTCAGTGTTACAAAGAAGAAGTTATTATTTATTTGTTTGATGGCTGTTACTATTTTTTCCTGAAAAGGTGTTTACGATATATATATATATAGATGTGTGTGTGTGTGTGTGTGTGTGTGTGTGTGTGTGTGTGTGTGTAAGCATATATACACACACACTTTTGTTTAATCAATCAACATTTTCAATAGAAGTTATAGATAAGCAAACTGAAATTAGCATTTTGAAGTACTTTGAATTGCTGTTTACCCCAAAATCTAAATTAAAACTATGACATATTTATTCTGGATGTATTATAGGTACGTGAAGGTAATAGGTACGAGATAAATGTACATTGTTAATAATTATGCCTCTCTCATTATTTTATATATTTTTTGGCCTGCAAGAGGACCCCTGCTGGTCCATTACTGTAACGCACCATGTTTACACAATGCCTAGAGAAAGCTAACGTCAGCTAGCTTGTATTTACAAGTTTCGCTCATTTTATCGCAGTATATTGTCCATAAACTTTGATACATACTTGGAAAACTGAAGAAAGTACAGCACGTTCCAAATCGGCGTCCAACTCGTTGTTGTGTCTTCGCAAGTTTTGCTCCATACAAAACCTTCTGACACTCATTACCGAGTAATGTGGAGCTCCATGGCGACGCAAAACATTACTGATTTCAGAGTGTGGTTTCCTCTCTCAAAAAGTTCGATAATCAATGCAGAAAACGGTTCAAGTGCAGCCATTGCCTATTATTTAGGAATGTTTTGTTTTTATTCCGTCTTCATCTGCTGTAAAAAAAAAAAATCTTTGGCGACTTCCGGTACGTCATTTCCGGTATCGCTACAAATTAAAACAACCACCTTATTTACGCAAAAACCAAATAGCACCCTTTTTTTATTTTTAGCAATTCCGTTTTTCTAATTTCGTTTTAAAAACGGAAAAACAAAAAAACACCCGTTTTTCGATTTTTATTATTTGTTTTTGAAACGAAAAAACAAAAAACCATCCGTTTTTCGTTTTTCATTATTTATTTTGAAAACCAAAATCCAATGACCAAAAGATACACGGACCATCTCAGGGCACTGAACAGAAACATTTATATGTAAAAATAATAATTTATCACTATTTATTTGAGGAGCAGACTGCTTTGAATTTGACTCCATTGCAGTTTCTCATCTTGAGCAAGCATGAAGGCGACAGTGGAAAGGAAAAACTCCCTCATGAGGAAGAAACCTTTAGCAAAATCAGGTTCAGGACAAGCGGCCATCTGCTTCAACTGGCTGGGTTTGGTAGGAACAGATACACAATGGCAGGTCAAGCATCACGTTAAGATAGAAATAGTATCAAATGCAAACTTTTCGATTTTAGCTAATCATTGATGGAAATAAGGTCAATTTGTCCTCTAGTAGTCTAAACTTAAGACATCATAACAAGCCAACCCTAATTATAGGATTTATCAAAAAGGAAAGTCTTAAGCTCAGTCTTAAAACTGGGCAATGTGTCAGTCTCATGGACAGAAACTGGAAGTTGGTTAAACAAGAGAGGAGCCTGATAACTGGAAGATCTTCATCCCATTCTTCTAGGAAGTTCTAGGAACTGCAAGTAAACCTGCAGTCTGAGAGCAAAGATCTATGTTAGGAAAATATGGAACAATAATATCTTGAATACAGTATAAGATGGAGCTAGGTTGTTGAGCACTTTGTAGGTTAGAAGTCCATCCATCCATCCATCCATTTTCTTCCGCTTATCCGGGGTCGGGTCGCGGGGGTAGCAGCCTAAGTAGGGAGGCCCAGACTTCCCTCTCCCCAGCCACTTGGAGCAGCTCCTCTGGGGGAATCCCAAGGCGTTCCCAGGCCAGCCGAGAAACATAGTCCCTCCAGCGTATCCTGGGTCTTCCTCTGGGTCTCCTCCCGGTGGGACATGCCCGGAACACCTCACCAGGGAGGCGTCCAGGAGGCATCCTAACCAGATGCCCGAGCCACCTCAACTGGCTCCTCTCGATGTGGAGAAGCAGCGGCTCTACTCCGAGTCCCTCCCGGATGACTGAGCTTCTCACCCTATCTCTAAGGGAGAGTCCAGCCACCCTGCGGAGAAAACTCATTTCAGCCGCTTGTATCCGAGATCTTGTTCTTTCGGTCATAACCCAAAGCTCATGACCATAGATGAGGGTGGGAACGTAGATCGATCGGTAAATTGAGAGCTTTGCCTTTTGACTCAGCTCTCTCTTCACCACGACAGACCGGTACAGCGCCCGCTTCACTGCGGACGCTGCACCTATCCGCCTATCGATCTCACGCTCCAGTTTTCCCTCATTCGTGAACAAGATCCCGAGATACTTAAACTCCTCCACTTGGGTAAGGACCTCCTCCCCGACCCGGAGAGGGCACGCTACCCTTTTCCGGCTCAAGACCATGGCCTCGGATTTGGAGGAACTGATCCTCATCCCGGCCGCATCACATTCAGCTGCAAACCGCTCCAGCGAAAGCTGTAGATCACGAGCTGATGAAGCCAATAGGACCACATCATCTGCAAAAAACAGAGAAGCGATTCTAAGGCCACCAAAACGGATCCTCTCAACACCTTGGCTGCGCCTAGAAATTCTGTCCATAAAAGTTATAAACAGAATCGGTGACAAAGGGCAACCTTGGCGGAGTCCAACTCTCACCGGAAACGAGCCTGACTTACTGCCGGCAATGCGGACCAAGCTCTGACACCGGTCGTACAGGGACCTAACAGCCCATATCAATGGGCCTGGTACCCCATACTCCCGGAGTACCCGCCACAGAACCCCCCGAGGGACGCGGTCGAATGCCTTTTCCAAGTCTACAAAGCACATGTAAACTGGTTGGGCAAACTCCCACGCACCCTCCAGGACCCTGTTGAGGGTGTAGAGCTGGTCTAGTGTTCCACGACCAGGACGAAAACCACACTGCTCCTCCTGAATCCGAGGTTCGACTATCCGACGGACCCTCCTCTCCAGAACCCCTGAATAGACCTTACCAGGGAGGCTTAAGAGTGTGATCCCTCTATAGTTGGAACACACCCTACGGTCCCCCTTTTTGAATAGGGGAACCACCACCCCAGTCTGCCAATCCAAGGGAACTGCCCCCGATGTCCACGCGATATTGCAGAGTCGCGTAAGCCAACACAACCCCACAACATCCAGAGCCCTAAGGAACTCAGGACGAATCTCATCCACCCCCGGAGCCTTGCCACCGCGGAGCTTTTTAACCACCTCGGCGACCTCAGCACCAGAGATTGGAGAGCCCGACCCAAAGTCCCCAGGCTCCGCTTCCTCAGTGGAAGACGTGCCAGTAGGATTGAGGAGGTCTTCGAAGTATTCCGCCCACCGACTCACAACATCCCGAGTTGAGGTCAACAGCACGCCATCCCCACCATAAATGGTGTTGGTCGCGTACCGCTTTCCCCCCCTGAGACGCCGGATGGTGGACCAGAATCGCCTCGAAGCCGTACGGAAGTCATTCTCCATGGCCTCTCCGAACTCCTCCCACGCCCGAGTTTTTGCCTCAGCAACCACCCGAGCCGCATGCCGCTTGGACTGCCGGTACCTATCTGCTGCTTCCGGGGTCCCACAGGCCAAAAAGGCCCAATAGGACTCCTTCTTCAGCTTGACAGCATCCCTCACCGCCGGTGTCCACCACCGGGTTCGAGGGTTGCCACCACGACAGGCACCAACAACCTTGCGGCCACAACTCCGATAAGCTGCCTCGACAATAGAGGCGCGAAACATGGCCCACTCGGGCTCAATGTCCCCCGCCTCCCTCGGAACGTGTTCAAAGCTCTCCCGGAGGTGGGAGTTAAAGCTCCGTCTTACGGGAGACTCTGCCAGACGTTCCCAGCAGACCCTCACAATACGTTTGGGTCTGCCAGGTCTGACCGGCATCCTCCCCCACCATCGGAGCCAACTCACCACCAGGTAGTGGTCAGTTGACAGCTCCGCCCCTCTCTTCACCCGAGTGTCCAGGACATGCGGCCGCAGATCAGATGAGACGACAACAAAGTCGATCATCGAGGTTGCTAGGTTAGAAGTAAGATCTTGAATTCAATTCTGGACATGATAGGGAGCCAATGGAGAGAAGCTAAAACTGGAGAGATATGATCTCTCCCACTAACTCCAGTTAAGACTCTGGCAGCAGCATTTTGGATCAACTGAAGACATTTTAAAGAAGTATTTGGACACGCAGATAACAAACCATTGCAATAGTCCAGCCTAGACATGACTAATGCTTGAACCAGTTTTCTGCATCATTTTTAGAATTATTTTTTCTAATTTTAGTGATATATTTAGGGATTTATAGAACAATTTGGAAAACAATGTTAAATATGCTAAATCTATGCTCGTGTTTAAAAAAATGATCAAATCTAAGTTGTTAACAAAATACGAAAATCTTTAGTTAAATCCATTCTATTAGTAATTTTCTAGTCAACAAATGAAGTTTTTTATTCAATTACTTGAAAAACATTGCTTGACTTAATTGTTTGGATTGAGTTTGCTTTTGTATTTTTTGTTTTTTGAAAAAAAGGGCAGATACTATAAGATTATTTCGTCTCTCTGCCTCCTTTCATTTTATGTATTTTATACTCCACACTGTATGTTTAAACGTTGTTTTTATTGATGTAAAATTAATAAATTTAATTAAAAAATATATAT
>JBBPBX010116219.1:0-10107 GCA_038048925.1 Garcialebias charrua | reverse complement strand
TATATATATATATATATATATATATATATACACACACACAGTATATGTACAAACACATTATGATGCAATATATTTTAAAAATACACTGGTTTATGTTGTTTCAAGTCATCAGTTCCCAACCCTGGTCCCCAAGGAACACTATCCTGCATGTTTTAGGTTGTTTTTCTGCTCCATCACACCTGATTCAGTAATTTAATTACTTCCTCGAGTTCTGCAGAAGCCTGTTAATCACTCATTCATTTGGATCAAGCGTGCCAAAGCAGGGAAACAACAAAAACATGCAGGATGGTGTTCCTAAAGGACTACGGTTGGGAACCATTGTCATAGACAACACAAAATGCAATATTTTTTTGTTTTGTTATTTCTTCAGACAAATAAAAATAAGTTAGTTGGAAGGTCAACAGAAATATGGTAGGCAGATGGCAGGACTTCTGTTAGATGCTGTTTAAACATCATTTTAACACTGGTTTTCTTTGTGCCTGTACAGAGCCTATTATTTCATCTTTTTCTTAATCCTGACAGTTGCTATAAATAGCACCTTCATCCATTCAGGTCTTGGGATCAACATGATCCCCAAAATCAACATGGAGGTGCATTTGTATGCCTCTATGTGAACAGCATGCATGTGTGCTAGCTTCCTAATATCCAAAGAAGCATGTGGCTTAGACTAGCAGAGCAGCTGGTGTATGACCTTGGTGGTTAAATTTTAAAAATATGGTTACGTAAATAAAATCAACTATCAAACACTTCTCTGTTAGAGTCAAGAGAGAATTCACATCCATTGCACACCACCTTTTCATGAGGCGTTTTTTTCCCATCCATGTTTATATCGCTAATGAACACAAACAAAATGTAAACGCACACAAGGACAGAGATATGCAGACAAAAATACAGGCAGTGTTTCCAGTCATACTTCACCTTAGGCAAAATCTTTTGTTAGATCTCAAAAACTTTTTTTCTCAAAAACTTTTTTTCACTTTTTTTCTTTATTCATCACTCATTCTTGTGTACATTTAAGAGTAAGAGAGACTGACAGAGATTCTACCCACAAACCCACAAAAAGTATTGTTAACCAAATATTTTTTGTCATGTGTTCAGATAGGTATAGCTTTTTCTTTTAAAGCCTTTGAGCTTGTTCAAAGCTCTGAGGATCTTGGCTGCCTGTGGCTTGTTTATATAGATGAGTCATTGTGTGTTATGTCAAATCATAACAAGTCAGACATGGAAATACAAATGAAGACTCGGAGAAAAAAAATATCAGCCTTAAAGGTTCAGTATGCAGTTTCTGTAGAACTGCAGCACTTAGAAATATTTTCAACAGGCAAAGCATTCTGATCCCTCCCCCTCAGAGCCATATGTGGCTCTGCCCCCTTGTGGTCTGTTGAATTTCAAATTCAAGCTCTGTTTTTATTGGCTGATTCAAATTCAAGCTCTGTTTTTATTGGCTGGTTACAAACTCTGTTTTTATTGGCTGGAAAATGGCGGGTCACCTTTTCTTTTTAGAAATGCTTATTTACCACCTGGAGAAGCAAGGGGACAATATTTTTTTTTATTTTTTTCAGAGATTACCTGGCTAACATCAGTCTGTCAGGAGGTAGTGACAGAGTGAAGAAATATGTTCATAAAAAAAGCTACATACTGAAGCTTTAATGCACACATGTAAAGTAAAGAAACTGGTTGGAAAAGGAAGATGCTGTCAAACTGGAATATTCTGTATAGTAATGACAACTGAGGCTAATGAATTGACCAAGCTGGTGTTGCAGCCTCGAGTAGCCCCGCCCACAATTAATATAAAACCCACTTCTCTCAACCCTGCAGTCCCCCCCTCCCCCCACATCAGCCTGCTTCATCTCCACGGTATTATGTAATGTCATCTGTTCCTCTCTCTCTGACTTCCTGCCTGACTGCGGGCAGATGGTAATGATTGACAGTAAACAGTCCACCACTGATCCAACACAAGCAACTACAGCTGTGATCCCTGCTTCTGTCCACTCTGCCTCCTTCCAGGTTTCCTGTTTTATATGTATACATCATCTTTAGAAAAATTCAGGACCTAAAACTTTGTGGCTAGAAATGTATTTATACAAAAATATGGGCAAGTGTTTTCAATGTGCATACATGAAGTAATGTTTTCAGAAATCACCCATTACGGTCTCTGAACATGTTGGCTCTTTTCATAAGCCCGAGGGCTTTCAACGAAGCAGGGAGGGAAAGGCTGCAAGGCAGGAGCCGTGTCTCTTTAATGTGGGCTGTGACTGTAGTGGCTATTCAGTCTTAGCACAAAAGCCCTCTCTTTCTCACTCTCGACCCTAGAACGCAATTTGTATCCTGGAGACATTCACAAACAGCTTTGTTTTTGAAAAATTATAGATGTACATGAAGCAAAAATATATATTTCTGCTATGCAGGAACTACTATGCAAAAACTCAGGACAGTATTACACTTTTATCATTTCATTTTATGCTTGTGTTTATTAGATGTTTTGGTGTTTTGGTGTTTAAATGTTTGCTGTTGCACCGAGGGACAGAGAGAAATGCAATTTCAATCCTGTGTATGTCCTGTACATATTGCAGTTTTGACAATAAAGTTGACTTTGACTTTGATATATATGATTCTCTCTGTGGTATATTTCACTGCAAAGTTACAGGTCAAACTTAAATAAGAGTTAGTCCATGTAATGTTGTTTATCCCACATGAGAATTATAGTGTTGCTTTTATTGCACATCCTTTTGTGGAAAAATGTTGACTCAGTACAGCAGACGATTTACTGATGACATCCATGCCATGGATATGTTGTGTGCAAACAGTGAGACACGAGGCAACGTCACATTATTGCATCTGCAGTGTGTGACCAACTAAAGAAATCTTTAAGATAAGTTAGAACATTTGTCACATTATGGTAAATGGTAAATGGAGCTTATTTATATAGCGCTTTCCATCCCCCTGTGAGGAGCCCCAAAGCGCTTTACAATACCAGCCATCCACCCATTCATTCACACATTCATACACCGGTAGTGGTAGCCTGCCTTGCAAGGCACCATCCAGACCTACTGGGAGCAACTTGGGGTTAAGTGTCTTGCCCAGGGACACAACGACACATGGTGGGCGGACGCGGGATTCGAACCTCCAACCTTCCGATCGGGGGTCGGCTGCCATTACCACTGTGCCACGGCCGCCCCATGCAACACAGAAAGTAACAACATCTACCGTACTGTTTTTAAAGTGACATGAACTATGCAAGTCATCTATAAATAATCAGTAGACTCTTACTGTTTATGTCCCCAGAAAGACCACAGCACGTTTACTTCCCTAACTATCACTTCATTCTTACAAGATGAAATGGTAACTATAACAACTTCCCTCGTAACTTTTGCCACTCCTTTCTCTAACAATGTCATTACAAAGAAAATACAGGCAGCCTTAAAACGCATGGCTTCTGCTTTCCTTCTCAGTTTTCTTCCTCTCATCTGAGGCTTGCAAACAAGATAGGCCCTTTAAATCTTATCAAAATACGTCATTCCTCATTACTGTTGAGGCAAGCCACATAAATTAGCTCACATCTTGTTTTCCTTTTTCACATTCTTTTCCTTGTCTTCTATTCATTACCAAATAAACCTTAACCAAATTGTCGTCAGTCAGACTTTCTTGAGTTCTGAACAACAGCTGAACAACTAGTTTAATCTCTGAATGTTAAGGGGAAATTAAAAACGCAACTGTGTGAAAAAGGTCTTCCTTCGTTTTGTTTTACTTATAGCTTAGAAATTCACTGCAAGAAAGTTGGGACAGTAGCACATCACTGACTTTAACACACTGCTCAGAAACACAGAGGCAAGAGAGGCATGATAGGCACCAAAGCAGAAAGCATGTGATACTGGAGAAATTAGCAAAAATGGTAGAGATCTCTAAACTGTGGTCAGATTTCATTCTGCAGCAAATCACCCTCCTATTTTGTTGTTGCTCATTCTTGACTTCCTACTCCCACTCTTGCCTGCTCCTGAAATTTGCCCTTCTGCCACCACAAGCCAGAGCAGGCCTTTGCCTGGTTTCCTGTGTTTTGTGAAAGCAAACCAATACTGTTCCAAAGCCTCTCTGCTCTTCTTACTTTCAGAAAACCAAATATCTGCAGGGCAGAATCAGTCAAGAGAAATACTCCAGTTATTCAAATAAACGGATCAGAATCTGTTCTAGACAGACAAAGTTAGGAAGCTCAAAAGTGAGAGAAATCACCCGCAGGTTATTCTTAGGAAGTTTGATTTTTCCCTCATTTGTTGAAAGTTTGATTACGGTAGTTTGATAATAACCCATGTGTTAATCTGCCGAAGAAGACATGTTAAATCAACACAAACAAATCAAACAAAACCTTTAGAATGATCCAGTCTCAGAGACTTTTAATATGTCGATGCTGAACAGAAACACTGCATTGAGAAAACATATTTTATGTGGAGTGTAGGTCTCATTTTATATTATTACCAACCATACAGAACTACTATATGTTCAGAAAAGAGAAATATAAGACAGATGTTGATGTATTGCTTAAATGATGATGAACAAAAATAAACTAGTACAGTAAAATTTATTATACAGTGTCAACCAGCAATATGCCTTTTAATAATGTAATTGACTTTAAAATGTATTAATTGATAAAGCAAAACAAAAAGTATTTCAAATGTAATTATCAGATGTGCTGTTCATTCATTAGAATGCATTACTGTGCAAACAAGTAGAGCATTTACCAATAATGATCTGAAAATACTGTACTGGTGATTTAGCTTAAGGGTTATAGGGAAAAAAGCTACAAGTCACCCCGTGGTTCTGTTAACAAATGTTCAACTCTTCTTAACAACATACTGTACAATAATCACAGACACTACTGGGAGCAGATACAGAAATCTGTTTCTATATGAGCCTTCCAACCCAGCAACAGACAAGTATTAAGATAAATGGAGGCAATAAGACCACATTATGGAAAACTGGAGAGATGATGATGATACAAATGAGCAACTTCCTACAAAATAAGAGTTAAGAGGCAGAAATTAGGCTCTTTACAACAGTGGGATTATAAACTCCTCAATGTGGACAAACTTTTGTTACTATGTAGAAAGAAGCTGAAACACACTTGCTTGATTTCACTTGGATGTGCAGAAATTGGAAGTGTTTGTTGTGTCCTCTTGTGAGAGTTGTGCACTTTCTAGCAAAGCCAAATCCAGACCAACAGACCAATGAGAGAACTTGTTGGGCCCAAGTCTGACCAAAAATTAAAATAAAAAATAAAAAATCAGAATCTTGTGTGGTTAAAATGTCTCATCTGTTAAACAGTTTGCTCTTGTAGTTTGAAGCTCCTAAGAACTACAAAAATATTAATGTGGGGATTCAACAGAACATATATTTGATTTTTTTTTATACGTCTTAGCATTTTTTTTCTGTTGATATTACAGAACAGACAACAACAAACAGAATAAAGTTTTTAAACGATGTCAAGACACAATTTTAAAGGTCAAAAATTTGCACACGAACCAATTTTTATTGAACCAAAACTAAATTTTGTATCCCCTTTCTCTCTTCTACCATCCTTTCCTCATCATGTAATTATGGTGAGCAGAATGCTGGGTAAATACAACCTACTGAGACCACAATGTTGATTTTTGGTTCAAACTGGATAGAAGCGGATCAGACGAGCAAAGAACAGCAGAAGTGGAAGACGTCAAGAGTGGAGCTCCTCTTGATCCGTTTGCAAGTTATAAAAACTGCAAGTTCAGTTAAATTAGCCATGTGGTGGTATGACTACGTTACTGATTTCTGTATTAAAGCTAAACAACCAGAGAAAGGATGTGATCATTTGAAGTTTTAAAAATGTCAGTGTGGGTAGAAATGCAAGTTAATCATAGGACAGTCAAAGTGAAAATCTCAGTAGTTTCAGACCCCAGAACAGCTATAGGGGATTTTGGGAGGTTTTTTTTGGACAGCGATCAGTTCTTTACTTTGCACCTGAGTGAACAGCTTCACACACTCAGTACAGTACTGTACTTTGTTCAGTGGCATGTTGGTGCTGGAGCCCACCACCACTAAGATTAAATTAGGATACTTTTTAACTTCCCCCATGACAGAAAGCTTAACCTTCTCTTGGCAGCAATGACTTTCCAGAGTGTACCCAACTTACTGATGAAAAATCATAAAAACAGTCTGATCCACATTTAGTATTTACAGTATTTTAATTTTTTTTCTCCCCACAACTGTTTCTTTTCCTATTAAATGATCATAGTGATTTCTAACACAGTGTTTTCACTGCCACAAGCTCAACAACCATAATCTAAAGTCTTTTTAAACGAACTACCAGTACATTTTAAAAGAAAGTTTTAATTTGAGCTTAAAATACAGTGTTAGATCTTTTTAAAACCTGAATATAGATCAATGCTTTGTTTCAGTTTCACTTCCACTATTTTTGATGCATATGTCCAAATGGTTTTGTTTCAGAACTGCACTGGGTTTTTAATATGTCGTTTAGCATTTTAATTTTAGTTAGTTAGACCAGTTGTGTGTCTGTGTGTGTGTGTGTGCGTGCGTGCGTGTGTGTGTGTGTGTGTGTGTGTGACAATCGGTGAACAAACTGTAAAAGGTAAACATTGATTGTATACTTTGATTATCCTGCCTACTCAAGAGTTAAAAAAAACATAACTAAGAGATTTTGTTTTTCTCTGTACATTGAGAAAGACTGAACTGATTACAGAAATACGTGTTTCAACCTTTTTGGACCCTTGGACTGATTCCCCCCCCCCACCCCCCACCCCCAAAAGGCAGGACAAGAGTGGATTATATACAGTGTCTGGTGGTCACCTAATAGCCTGTCTACATGTTGACAACTTGTGGCTGAGCTTTGTACTGTTAAAGATAAAAAACAAACAGCCAGGTTTAAACTTTCTGTTCATGACTTTGACAGCGAAGTATTGAAACACCTACTGTAACCTTAATTTGACCCTGGGTAGGTCCATTACATATGAAAGAAAGAAAAACTGTAGGTAAGTGAAGTTACAATGTTCTCTAACAGACATGTTTATACCAGTGTACGTTTACGTTTTTGTATATTTTTACTCTTCATATTCCCTTCTACACTAAATAAACAAAATGTGTATTATTACGACATTTAGGTGCAGCATTTCATCTTCCTTACTGCCTACAGAGCAGACGTTCGTCTGATGGACTAACAGGAGCTCAGTTCCAAAAGCCCTTTGTTAACAAGCACTAAAGCTTATGTGCGTCTGCAGCAAATCCTTACTGCTGCTTCTCCAACTAAAAGCTTTGTTGACAAACAGCTTTTCAAAGCATTACTGCCACCCCCTGAATTGGAGTGTGATCTAAATACATAGAGAAGATTGTGACATGACTGAAACGTTTAAGATCAATCCAATTTAAAAGTATGGCAACTGAATAGTTCAAAGATCTTTCAACAGTGTGTGTTTAAGACATTGCCAGGATTTGCATTTGCTCCAGAGACATCAAAGGCTGTAGTTTATATTAAGAAAATTCATTTTTTTCTCAAGCCTTTAATTTAAAAATGCATTGAAACACTTCAGTTATCATCTCAGTGCCTAATTTTAAATCCACTGCACTTTTGTACAAAACATGCTAACAGTTGTGTCAGGGTCTTCTGTTTTGGTAACAGAAGGGCACAGCAAAAACTGAAAGTTATGCACCATAACTCATGTTCCCTGAAGGAAGGGAACGAGGTGCAACATATGCTATGGGAATTGCGCCCCCGTGTGATTTACCTGAAGGAATACAGGTAACCCCCGACCTACGACCCCATCGACCTGCGAACCACGGGACCTACGAACATATCATATTTAATAAAAATATGAATTTAAAAAAAAAAATAATAATTTTTTTTTTTTTTGTGTTTAAATGTTCTTAATTTCATGTGTACATCACTTTGTTGCAGCTCTGGTTGTTTTAAAGGCTTTATAAATAATAATTATGATAAAAAAGATCATTTCTGATCATTTTTGAGCAATTTTTGAGCAATCTTGGGCAACAGGAAGTAGGTCTTCAGTTTACACGGTCACAAATTAATGTAGAACACCGGACGCTATTTTAGGTTCAGTCACTGGGGTCTCCGGTCACAAATTAATGTAGAACACCGGACGCCATCTTAGGTTAGCTGCCGAGAGCCGGACGAAGACTGGTGACCAGGATGGCTTCATATGGATTAATTACTAGCTGGAAACGTCTCTGTGAACTTTGTGGATGTCTCAGGCAGCAGCGGATTTATCGCCGATCGTGCCAGGCCGCCGTGCGAACACCTCCGGCCGGCCTGGCTACACCTCCGGCCTGGCTAGCTCCAGAGCTAACACTGGAGCTAACACGGGAGCCGGCCTTTTGAACACTGGTGACCAGGATCGCATCATATGGATTAATTACTAGCTGGAATAGCTCTGTGGACGTCTCAGGCTGGAGCAGCGGCTGGAGCAGCAGCTGCAGATTGATCGCGCCGCCGCTCCAACACTAGCTCATGGCTTGGCTAGCAGAAGCTAGCCAGCTAGCTAACACAGGTCTGGAGCAGCTGCGGTGGCTTGCCGGCCCCCGCGCTGCTTGGCCCGAAAACAATCAACGCATGGCAACCTATGTCGGCTTTGACCATCTCAAAGTAAGAAAATATATTTTTATTTATTCTGTAAATGTGAATAGCAATGTTTAACATTACAGTACACTACTTTACATGCTTAAATGTGTGCGCGCGCTCCGTTAGCATGATAAATAAAGGTTGAATGAATGAATGAATGAATAATTTTTTTTTTTTAATATAATTTTCACCCCCTACCTACGAACGGATCGAGCTGCGAACGGTTCTTAGGTCCCAAACTCGTTCGTAGGTCGGGGGTTCCCTGTACAATCACACCTTTACGGCAGGGGCGTCAGCGTCGCTGCCAGAGGCCCCGCCCTCTGGGTACTTAAGCCGCTGACGCCCATCCATCATTCTCCAAAATGCACTTCACCGAGCTTTCAGCATTGAAAAGGGCCAGTTATGTTGCACCTCGTTCCCTTCCTTCAGGGAATATGAGTTATGGTGCATAACTTTCAGTTCCCTTTCAGTCATGTCTCTCGGTGTAACATATGCTATGGGAACGTAATTCAATCACGCCCTTGAAATGCTCAGTAAAATGCATGCTAGTGTGAACGTCCGCCTTTATTCAGCAGGCATCTCAAGGCTGCTTTCTACTGTGTGTTAGAAAGGACAGCCTGAGTGACATCGCACGCAGTAACATCCAAACTGTAATGCTTTGCAAACGTGTTTATTGAGCTCCAGTTCGCAACAGCACAGATGTCTGCAACTGGTACACCCTTGAACAGTGACCACGAGGTGGCCAAGCCCCGAGTAGAGTGAGCGTGCACTCCAGAGGGCACCTGTTGACCTTTGCTACTGTATGCCCTTTTTATGGCCTCCGTTACCCAATGTGAGAGGCGCTGCTTTGATAGGGCCTTCCCTGTAGCTGGTGTAGCAAAGCACACAAACAGTTGATTTGTTTTTCTCCATTCGGCTGTTCTCTGCATGTAAGTGCTTAAAGCCCTCATGGGGCAGAGAGCCTTCAACCTTTCCTGTTCCTGAGTGAGGACAGGAGTAGGTGGAAAAGAAGAGAGATCAAAGTCCAGACTTCTGGGGTTTAAAGTCAAGACCTTGGGGATATATGCGGGATTAGGCCTTAAGAGTGACCTTTGACCCATCAGGGGCGAACCTGGTACACATTGGGTGTACAGACAAGGCATAGAGGTCACCCACACGTTTCGCCGAACAAAGAGCCAGGAGTAGAGCGGTCTTATAAGATAATAAGTCTATCTTAATGTCGCTCAGTGGTTTGAATGGGGGATCACAAAGAGCCTCCAAGACCAGAGTAAGATCCCATCCAAGGGTCAAGATCCTGCTGGGGGGGGTCTCTTCCTTAGCACGCCCTTCATAAATCTTATTATGAGTGGGTGCGCGCCAGGCGTCCTGCTCCCCCAGCCTTCGTGACAGGCAGAAATTGCTGATAAGAACATCTTAATTGTTGAGAAAGAACAACCTTTCTCCAGCAAGTCCTGAAGAAAGGTGAAGAGCTGGGCCAGGCCACTGAATAAGAA
>JBBPBX010116218.1:0-10107 GCA_038048925.1 Garcialebias charrua | reverse complement strand
TGTGGTTTGGTGCATGTACTGCCATGCCGCAAGAGCCTCCAGCGCATCGTGAGAGCAGCTGAGAAGATCGTCGGCACCTCCTTGCCCTCACTGCAGGACTTACACAGCAACCGCCTCACTCGGAAAGCCCTCTGCATGGCAGGTGATCCCACACACCCACTACACAGCTGCTTCAGACTGCTGCCATCAGGGAGGAGACTGAGGAGTCTCCAGGCTCGAACCAGCAGACTGAGAGACAGCTCTGTTCATCAGGCAGTCAGAATGCTAAACACTCTGCCTGCTCTGCCTCCCCTCCCATTTGAACTGCCTTAACACAAAAAACTTTCTCACACATTACCACTCAACACAAAGTTTTAACACTGGACTCTGTGTCATCAAACGGGTTATTCACTAAACTCTCGGTCATGTGCTCATTCAGTTTGCACTACTTCTCATATTTGCACTAATGTTTGTATTACATCACTGCCTTAGTCATACTACTGTTTACATTCACTGTCTACATACTACTGTTTACATTCAATGTTTACATTGAATGTAATGAATGTAATGAATTTTCAATGAAAATGTTTTTTCAATGGATTTTTCTACCTGGATTATTGAGCATGCATCAGGGTATTCAATGTTTACATTTATTAATACTGTTTACATTTATTACCACTGTTTACATTTCTTACTACTGTTTACATTTACACTACTTTTATATCTACACCACTGCTGATACATATACAGTATTCTCTGACCAGCCTTATTTATTTAAGGATGCCCATTGTGCCTTACTGCATATGCCACTTTTGCCTCTATACCAACATCAACTACTACCTCATACATATACTGTGTACATTAACTCATATGCTGCTTTGCCACTCTTTGCAAATGTCAATGCTAGAACCTTCAGTTTATTTTATAGATATACTTTTTATACTTTTTTATACTACTATGCAAAAACTCAGGACAGTATTACACTTTTATTATTTCATTTCATGCTTATGTTCATTAAATGTTTAGTGTTTTAGTTTTAGTGTTGGTGTAAATTTTCATACTTTTATACTACTATGCAAAAACTCAGGACAGTGTTACATTTTTACTATTTTATTCAAGATTCAAGATTCAAGAGCTTTTATTAACATTGCACCAATTTTCACCGATACAGCGTAATTATGTATTCACAGTCATCCAGGAGTGTGAAAAGCTGCTGCCTTATCAAAACACATGACATGTTCTTCAGCGCGGCCTCTCTCATCCGTCTGGATGAAGGTCAAAGGTGGGAAAACAGGGAAAGAAACCATGGGGGTTACAGCGTTGATATATAAAAAAAAGAATCACATTTTGTCTGCAAGACACCGCATGATCCAGTAAAAACCATATCATAAGCACATTTAGGACAGTTACATGTTGCATGTTGAGACTGAGGCAGGGAGGATCTGTCCATGATATTCCGGATGGCTCCGATAACTCTCATAGAAAAGTTCTTCGGGGGGGGGAGCAGACAAGACAAGAACAGCTTTTTTCCCCAGTAGCCACGTCTCAGGAGAGATTAGATATCCAGCCTTTTCCAAGGCTGTTTCCAAGGGAGCCAGATAAGAATTACAAATATTTTCACTTCAGGCACACATTGTAATTTCTGTGGCCTTCAGTCTGTAAGGGCGATTCTGTTCCAATCCAATTCGGGACTTTTTCCACTGATCCAAGCTCTGACCTCAGATGTTGACCACAGCTGACCAGAGTCCCAATCCGAGGGTGATCTGTTCACCCTCTGGATAAGCTCACAAACAGCTGATTTCTCGAGGTCACGGCGCAGACCAGACGTCGGGTGCTCCAGGCAGTTAAGTCCTGCTGAAGTCTCCCCCTTTTGCGATAGACCAGTGCTCCACAAACGCCAAAAAAAGCAAAGCGCTGCATCATAATCCAATATAATCCAAGATGCTTCACCTCCCCAGAGCACCCAGGAATCCACGCATGGCGTATCCTCCGTCACTCTGTGAGGGTGGAAAGGCTCCCCTTGTGCCTTCCTTCTGTAGAGATCTTGTTTGTAGAATCGAATGCCCAAACCTCCAATCCATCTTAATTTGCGTTCGAGGTGCTTATCTGTGGAGCTGCCAGCAGCAGGGGGGGGGAAGGACAGGAGAGGGAAGAGGTTGCGACTGCCTCCGTCGAGAGCAAGGTTGGAAAAAAAAAATTTCAGTGTTTTAGTGTTTAAATGGTTACTGTTGCACCGAGGGACTGAGAGAAACACAATTTCAATCCTGTGTATGTCCTGTACATATTGCAGTTCTGACAATAAAGTTGACTTTGACTTTGATATGAAAAAAACATCATAAAATAAAGAAAAAGATACACAAATTAAATTGTTTCTTTTTCTTAACTATACAGTTACTTTAATTTTTGAAGTGTCCTCATAATAACTTTGATAAAAGTCTTTTGATTATCAAAATATTTAATAATAATAATTATAATAAAATGAAAGAAGATTATTCTTTGATTATTTGAATCAAGATTAAAATTAAAGAGTCTCTTGGTGAGATAAGTTGTGTCCTGGATTCAAATTAATTGGATAAACCGTGTACATTCTTCCCTTGAGGGTTTTCCAAGAAAAGGTGTCTCACTGACAGTTTCAGAGGCCTGAAGTGTACCCCTACATAAGGATACAAAAAGTAGCAGCTGTTAAAGGTAAAGTAAGGCAGAACATTAAACATTGGCAAGACAATGGTTTTAAATGATGTAATTTGCTATTTCATAGGAAAACCAGTGACAATATATTACAATAAACATGAAAAGGAAAGCACTAGATAATTTTGCCACAATATGAAATTGGAAATGGTTAGTAAGGTTATAAAAACAAGCAGTAAGTCCAGCTAAGATTATCTGGCACATTTGTAAGATCTGCCAATGTATAGTAGAAATACTACACTCTAAAAACTGCTGGGTTGACAACCCAAAATGTAACCCAGTGCTGGGTCAAATTTGGACCGAGCCAACTCTGGATTGTTTTAACTCAACAGGGTTGGGTTGATGGTTTGACCCAGCAAGCTGGATTAGGGCAACTACCCAATGATTGGGTTAAATTGACCATTGTTCAAAGTTAGAGTTACCCAAAACTGAGTTGAAACCCAACACAAGGGTTATTTTACCACCATATTTTGCTTAAAATTTTTTTTTTTTTTTTTTTACTTTAAAATCCACCATATACAAACTGGATTAAAAACAATCATATTACCTCAGAAGTACTTTTATTTCCAAATGATATATTATATACTGTATATGGCAACAGAATAGCCTATATGCCACGGGGGGGCGTGACGTACTTCCGGCAAAATGCAACACCTACCCACCACTTCCGGTTCCCATCCACCTCCGTTGTTGCTTGCGTTAGCTCCTAGTAGCCTACCATGACAACGACCCGAAACGGGAAGCGGCCGCGCGCTACCGGCACTACACGTGAGTACCGTTGTGTCCGCCCACCGGTGGGAACAGCTGTTCCGCGGGGGGGTTTCGGCGAACATTTATCGCGGCTATCCGTAGGGGGAACGTCGCCATAATTTTATATGGTTTTATATGTGTATAGAGTTGTTATTGGTGTGTATGCTGATGTTTTATTAATTGTATTTAGTCATTTATGTTCGTGTCTTTCCCGCTAACCGGAAGTGCGCCGTCTGTGTAATGACTGCGGAGGTGCTGGAACGGATGTCCGTGGCATATAGGCTATTCATATATGAAAGTTTCAAGGCAGACAAGTCAAGACATTATATAATTCATTAAAACAGCTCCCTTACTTCAGTTCATTCTTTGATTACAGCTCCAAAAATACACATTTATACACAAGAAATAATTTAATGTACAGTAAACGGTTTTACAGCAAACACGTAAAAAAAATTACGCCATTTAACAATTGACTATATCAGTACTTTAGTAAAATGATAACTGGAAAAACTGTAGGTCAGAACATTTAATGATTCTTTATGAGGAACATTCACCCTCCCATTGCAGCTAACTGGGCCCTCATTAATTTTATTAGATTTGATTCATGTCCAGGGATTCCATAGATAACAATGTGAAGAAAATCCCAAACTGGGCACATGACTTTGTTTAGTTTACATTAAAAACACAAAAAACTTTAAAACAGCCATCAACAGCAGCACCCACAAGAAATGGATGCTCCATAGCAGTTCCATTTATGATAACAAAAGCTTGGGAACAAGATTGCCCAAGCTTGAGTACGTACAGATACTCTGTTGCTGCATCTTCAAGATCCTCCACCATGTGTGTCCCAACCTGATGGAGGGAAAAGACATAAAGCAAGCCATTAGTGATTTAAAACATAAAGATGAACATTCCCCATTAATAATTTTCTACTGATTCTTGTTTGATACAAAACCTCACTATTGAATATGACACACCTAGGTTTACGTACACTCTAAAAAAGCTAAGTCTGGTCCTCTAGACATTCGAAAAGTTAAAAGTTTTATTTGTAACCTAATGTGTTTGTTTTGTGTTTTAGTGTCAGTGAGGAATAAACTGATGTTCTGACCCGTCCAGAACCCAGTGTGACTGGATGATGGGTCCAGCTGACAGCAGGTTCTGGTTCCAGAGGACCTCCTTGTTAGAAAGTCACACAGACCTGAGTTCAGTTTTCTTGTTTCTCCTCAGAGACTCTGAGAGCAGACACGATGCGTTCATGGACACCTCTTAAGTGTAGGACACTGTTACATATCCTGAGGAAGCTGCCAATGCTGACACCTTTTAGTTCTTATGTATGTTGACTGCAGTCATGCTTTTGTGTGGTTAATTAGTCTGATTGTGATCAGGCTTGTGTGTGTTCAGCCAGGAACACCTGAGAGCCACGCCTATATATACTTCAAGTTGACTGTGCTTGAATGCGGAGTGTTGTGAGCTCAGAGGAGGTTGCTTTTGCTGAGCTGTTTGAGTACTGTATGGTACTGTGTGGGGGTGTTCTCCGCCCACCCCTGTCTTGAAGTCTGATCTTCTGTTTAGAAGGTTCTTGGTGAGTAATTACTAGCTCATGTTTGGTCTTGACTGCTAGATGCACTTAAAGAGTGGCTACTAGCTCATGTTTGGTCTTGACTGCTAGTTGCATTTGTGTCAGCTCATTTGTTTGTGGAGTTTGACTGTGCTTGATGCACTTAGGAATGTTTGCTCATCATTTGACTTTTGTTGTGCTTAGTGCACTGGGTAGCTGAAGGCTGCATTGATGACATTAGGATCCTGCTAATGATAATTGATATCAGGGATGCTGACCTGTGTGGTTAGTTTAAGTTGGTTTAACCAGGAACATTTTTGAGCTTGGAGCTGTTTGGAGCTTTTTGAGCTGTTTGGAGCCTTTTGGAGTTTGGAGCTGTTTGGAGCTTTTTGTTTGTTGGCCTAATGACAGAGTGAGATCAGTAGTCCAGTTATATCGTTTTTCTTTTACCCCTAGGGTTCCCTTTTGGTCAGGTAGTCCGTCTCCAGACAGGCTGCGACGGCCCTGTTTTATGGGTTGGGCCGATGCTGGGGACGTTATATTATTTTTGGCTGACTCACTCTCGTCCACCATTTATTTGCACTTTGTCTAATCTTTGCTTTTTTCCTGACCCTGTGCCAGAAGACGGTGCACTCCGCACCTGGAGGGAGGAGTCGGGGAGTTTTTCAATAAAGCTTTTTAATTTTTCTTCTGCCTCCTTGTGTCTTGTGTCCCGTTTATGTGTTCGGCCTGAGCCAGCCGTAACATATATTGGGCGCCTCGTCCGGGATCTTGGATCCTTCTTCTCTTTTTGCTCCTTGTCTGGATCTTGAATCCTTTTGAGCCCTTGTCTGCATTCTTTTGCTCCTTTTTGAGTCCTTGTATGCATTTTTGAGCCCGCGTTTGGATCTTTGAGCTGTTGTGATCCTTGTTGGGTTAATTAATTAAACCTGCTGTTTGTTTGACTCGTAGGCGGGTCCAGTGCTGTGTGTAGGTGGTGCGTTCACGTACTGCTGGGACATTAGTATTTACACAGTTCGTTTCCTGTGTTTATCATGGAGGACTTCGATTTACACAGTTTTGTGGAACGACCTACAGTAGAGGTTTTGGCTAGCTGTACTAAAGAGCAACTTTTGTGTATAGCGGATTATTATGAGTTGACGTTAGATAAACGTTCTAAAAGAGACACTGTGGAAAGCGAGTTAGCTGCCGAGTTAAAGCAACGCGGTTTTTTTTCAGCTGTGACGTCACCGAAAGTCCCAGATCGCTCTCCGTACAATTTTCAGGAACAACTACGTTTAAAAGAGATTGAACGAGACTTAGTACTTGAGCAACAGAAACGTGAACATGAGCTTGAGCAACAGAAACGGGAACATGAGAAGGAAATAACGTTACAGAAAATCATGTTAGAACAACGCCGAATGGAGATTGAGGTTGAACAACGGAAAATAGAGTTAGAAACGCAAATACGTATGAAAGAGCTGGAACGTGGATCTGCTCCGTTTCCTGTTCGAGAATTTGACGTGAGTAGAAATGTTTCTTTAGTACCTCCGTTCAATGAAAAAGACGTTGATAAGTATTTTATCATGTTTGAAAGAGCAGCAAGTACTTTGAAGTGGCCAGAAACTGTTTGGCCCATATTGTTACAGAGCGTGTTAAAAGGAAAAGCACAAGATGCCTATGCATCTCTTTCTGCACTTGATAGTGGTGTCTATGCTAACGTGAAAGAAGCAATCCTGCGTGCATATGAGCTAGTTCCGGAAGCATACCGGCAGAAGTTTAGAAAATGTAAGAAAGTAGATAATCAGTCTTATGCTGATTATGTCAGGGAAAAGGAACTACTTTTTGATCGCTGGTGTACTGCGAGTGCAGTGACTGATTTTAACCAGCTGAAGCAGCTAATGTTGTTGGAAGATTTCAAGCTAAACTTACCAGACAGAGTAACCACGTATTTAAATGAAAATAAAGTGTCTGACGTTTCTAAAGCTGCAATCTTAGTGGATGAGTATATGCTGACGCATAAAATACACTTTGAACGTTCAAGCTTTGATAAAACTCGAAGCCCTAGTCATGTTAAGACCAGTTTTGATTCCTCTCAACCTTTTAGATACAGATCTAATGGAAATGGTAATGGTAAATTTAGAGGGCCTGTTGTTCCTCACAGAGACCGTGATGTAACTGCAGAACGACGTGAAAGTGATGTGAAAGAACCAGTAAGATGCTACTACTGCAAACAGGAAGGGCATGTAACTAGAACCTGTCCTAAGTTACATAGAAAAGAACCAAAACCTGTAGCTGCAGTTAAAAGGCTAGATCAGTCATTTTCATCTGCGACAGAAAACTGTGAACGTGATGGATTCAAACCTTTTATAATGGAAGGGTTTATATCTACATCTCCATCAGGAAGGATGATACCTGTTAAAATACTCAGAGACACAGCCGCTTCACAGTCATTCATTTTGGACAATATTTTACCTCGAGATGAAGTTATTGAGATGGAAGCTGGAGTTCCCATTTGTGGTTTTAACATGCAGGAAGTTAATGTTCCTTTATGTAGGATCGTGGTTCAGTCAGAGTTGTGTTCAGGAGACGCTGTGGTAGGACTGCGTCCAAACTTTCCTATAAAAGGCATCTCCATGATTATGGGTAACGACTTGGCTGGAGGTCGTGTTTTAGTCACTCCAGAGGTGACTCCTGTTCCAGTGTTGTCCCCTAAATTAGATAACTTAGCTCGCACATTTCCTAATGTTTTCACCTCTTGTGCAGTTACTCGTGCAGCTCTTAAACGACAACAGGAGGAGGAGAAAGCTGAAGAAGTTGAGCTGAGTGACAGTTTTTTCAGTTCTGAAACTGACCAGACCCCAGTGAGCTCTGAGGAGAACACTTTAGAGGGAGTAAGACTCTCATGGTCTAGGGAACAGTTGATTAATCTTCAGAAGAGCGATGTTAGTTTAACATCATGTTTTATTGATACAGAACCTGACAAACCTGACACACTGAGTAATGGTTACTACTTTAATGATGGCATTTTGATGCGTAAATGGACTCCTTTGACAGCCTCTCCTAATGAAGAGTGGCGTAGTGTAGAACAGATTGTTCTTCCTACTCTGTATCGTCCAGAAGTTTTACGTTTGGCACACGACAGTCCCTTAGCAGGTCACCTCGGTATCAGAAAAACATACGACCGTGTGTTGCATCATTTTTTTTGGCCAGGTTTAAAAAAGGATACCGTACTTCATTGCAAATCATGCCATTTTTGTCAGATAGCTGGAAAACCGAACCAGACAGTCCCACCTGCTCCTCTTTTTCCTATCCCGGCTATTGCTGAGCCTTTTGAGAGAGTTATAGTGGATTGTGTAGGACCACTCCCCAGAACAAAGGCTGGAAACAAGTACTTAGTTACTGTGATGTGTGCCTCCACTCGTTTCCCAGAAGTTTTTCCTGTAAGAAAAATAACAACCCCAGTGGTGGTAAAGGTGTTAACCAGGTTTTTCTCGTTGTTTGGGTTACCACGGGTGGTGCAGACTGACCAAGGCAGCAATTTCATGTCAAGAGTGTTTTCACAGGTCATGAAACAATTAAACATCCAGCATACCTGTTCAGCTGCGTACCATCCAGAAAGCCAGGGTGCCCTTGAACGATTCCATCAAACATTAAAAACCATGCTGCGTACCTACTGTCTAGAATTCAATAAAGATTGGGATGAGGGAGTGCATCTCCAGATGTTTGCTATACGGGAGGTAGTTCAAGAGAGTTTGGGTTTCAGTCCAGCTGAATTGGTTTTTGCACACGAAGTTCGTGGTCCCTTAAGGCTGTTAAAAGAAAAGTGGGTATGTGAGAAGTCTGACAAGAATTTGTTAGACTATGTAAGTGACTTCCGCTTCAAATTAGTACGTGCTTGTGAAATAGCTAAAACTAACCTACAGATGGCACAAGCTAAAATGAAATCCCTGTTTGATCGAAAAGCTGTAGCACGAGTGTTTCAACAGGGTGACAAAGTGTTAGTTCTACTTCCTATTCCTGGTAGTAGCTTACAGGCCCGTTATAGTGGACCTTATGTCGTTCAGAAGAAGCTAAACGAACGTGACTATTTGGTTTCTACTCCAGAGAGGAGGCGTACTACTCGTCTTTGTCACATCAACATGTTGAAACCATACATTGAGAGGGTTAGCGTGTTAGCTGTTCCCCTCTGTGATGACCCAAGAGTAGCCGAAGATGTAGAGCCCCAAAAGGAGCTCTCCAGTGCTGACCAGGAGGTGGACAGTTCCCCTTCTGCAATTCTTGAAGGCAAGCTCTTAAATTCGCATTATCTCCAGAACCTACCGTTGTTGTTCTCCCACCTAGATGATAAGAAAAGGGATGAACTAAGACAGTTGATATTTTCTAACGCCTGTTTATTTTCTGATGTCCCTTCTAAGACCGATATCCTAAAACATGATATTGATGTGGGTGAAACAAAACCTATAAAACAACACCCTTATAGAGAAAAGAGCCACCTGTATCATGAAAGACCTCACTCATCCAGCACACTCACTCTTTGCCCCACTCCCCTCAGGACGGAGGTTGAGGAGCATCAAGTGTAGAACCACTAGACTGAGGAACAGCTTCTACCCTGAGGCTGTTAGACTCATGAATAAATAAAAATAAAATTAAAATAAACACTGCAAAATATCACATCATGGTGATGCTGATATGTTTTCTTGTTGCTGTGTTCATCTGTGACCATCTGTGACCATCTGCTCATACAAACTCATGTTCGTGCTGCTGTTTATTCCCACTATATTAGGCTTAGTGTATTACTAGTTGATGTTTTTCTTAGTTAGTTCTCGATGTTATTACTGTTTTTCTCTTTCATTTGTTGTTGGATGTAACTGGGACCTCGTGTACATAATCTCGTTTTCATCTCATGTACCACATGCGGTGCAAATGACAATAAAGACTCTCTGACTCTGACTCTCTGACTCTGAGAGTCCGGACCAAAGACGCTTTTATGGTTTTAGAGTATTCTAAACGTTATCTGGAGTTGTTTATGTTGGTGGATCTTGCGATCCTTGTGCCCTCTCTCGTTTTTGAATACTCTGCCCTAACTTGTTTTTTGTATGTTGTTATGTAGCCGGTGTCCTCACGAGACTACATTTTCCCCCATACAAAAA
>JBBPBX010116217.1:0-10107 GCA_038048925.1 Garcialebias charrua | reverse complement strand
ATATATATATATACATTTTTAAAATTCTGTTCTTTTTCCTAAATACAATACAAAACAATCCCATAAACGATAACGTACAAAAAATAATAATAATAATTGCCCAATCACACTTCCGAATAGTATAACATCTCAAAGGATTATTTGAAAAGAAAAACACTTTTCAACATTGTGCCTATAGTTGTGCACATCTGCACTGGTGTTTGAATTTAGCACCCGCTTCGGATGTTATCAGCCATAAAATGGGCGCTATCATCTGTTATCACCCCCATACGTAGCGGTCAAATTACCCCTCCTCTATCTCCTAGGAGGTTTAAAGGTACGTTATCACCACAAGCGACGACAGCAGGCTCCGTCTTTTGCTACGTGTTAAATTTTAGAGTAAAGCCTCTGGCGTTAGGTTTAGGGTGTGGGTTAGATTTAGGCACAAGGGTAAGGGGGTTAGGTTTAGGGTTGGTCCTCTGGGTCAGATTTAAGGTTACGGTTAGGAAAAAGGTTACATAAGCTGGAAAAAACAAAAACACTACACTTCCAGGTTTACAAAAACACGCTGCCTACTCACAGCCATTAAAACGCTGATAACGTTCTTTTAAACATGCTAGGAGGTAGATTGGACAGTTTCTCCGATAGACAATGGGGATGATAACAGATGATAACGCCCATTGTATGGACTGATAACATCCGAACCCGCTGGAATTTACAGTAAAGTTGTGTGAACTGTCAGGAAAAAAAGTGCATTATTAATCTACACTATAGACTGTGCTTTAATAAATCTAAGACACATTAATGTTTTACACTTTGACACAGCTTTATGTCACGCTGGGAGCTGTTTGGATTTAGAACAAGTGGCATGCTGATCTTTAGTCAGGTCAAATGTTGTATATTAAGTCAATCTCTCCTTACAAAGCCTCCTAATTTTGTCTTCTTGTCCTCTCAAATTTTCCTTTCAAAGATGAAAATAATACATGTATAACACTTTATGGTTTTAGTTTATATGCACATAAAATCATTTAAGGGGTTGATTTCTGACCTGGTGACAATGTTAGGTTGTTGTTGCCTTGATGTGGTAACGTAAAGCAGGACTGGGCATCAGAAAAACAACTGTTTCAAAAATGTTCCTGATCAATTTAATGAATCTCTTACCTTCCTGACTCGATCATCTAGGCCTTGCAGCTTGACAGGGCTTCTGCTAAGTCCAGATGCATGCATTTAGAACAAGAAGCATTGTTTAAAACTGTATTCATATGTAACCTTGTTTCAGCTGGAACACAATGCAGCAACAATCAATGGAACTCAAAGGTCAAAAAAACACATTGATCTGACTAAGACCCTGTTTACGCGAAAATTACTTCTGTTGAAAATGGAAAAGTTTCTCTGCGTTTGTACTAAAATGTACGAAAATACTATAAATGTTTTCTCTGACAATGGAACAATTTTGAGAACGGGTTCCAGAGTGCAATGGTTCAAAGACGTCCCAGTGTTTGTTGTCGTGTAAACAGAAAAAATACATATTTTCTGTCAGGGAATCCCAGGCTCATGCGCAGTATGACACAAAACATAACGGCTTAATACAATCAACAGAAGCAGAAACTAAATATTATTAACTTATAGATAATTATAGATTATAGATTTAAATAATTTTTATATACATCTGCGTACTTCGACTGACATGATTCCCAGTCAATGTTTTCTTGAAATTTGGTGGTTTTATGATTTAAAGTCACCCTAAGCAACAGTTGAACCTCATCGTCCATAGAAATATTTTATTCTCTGCCATCTCGACCTTTGTAGCGGCTTTCAGGTATAACTTTTTTTTTTTTTTTTTTTTACACATGCACACTTAGAGTTTCAAGTTTCAAAGAACATGGCACCAGTGGCGAGGTGAGGGAATTATAGCTTTTCCACGTCTACCATTGCTGTGTAAACTGAGATTGTAATTGGAACGTTTCATTGTAAATGTGTTAATAGAAATGGGGAAAATTTTCAGTTTTCATTGGATCATTGTCATGTAAACAGGGCCTAAATCTGTTAAATTAAAACATAAATTCATTATTTATTATTATTTTATTTAGTCATTTAGAAGAAGCACAAACAACAAAAGTAATTCACCTTAGAAAGTTTGTTTGGTGCATTTAAAATTTAGTATATTACGCATGATTTAACCATCATGTCTGTGTACCGGTATGTATTTGTCAAGAAAGTAAAACTGCTGAATCATTAAACTGGTTAAAGACATATAGAAAAATGGGATCGTCTTTTTTTCAAGGGGATCTAAGTCATACTTTTTCAATAGCTTAACTTATACATATGTGTTATGCATCTTAAACATAAGATGACTAAACCTGCTTTATTTAAATTAAACAGAATAGATAGTCAAGAAGAAGATGTACTGAACAAAGCCTGTATTTGCAAAATCCTGCACAGTGCATGTACTGTGCAGGATTTTGCAAATACAGCCTTTATTAAGGAGCTCAGAAGGTTTTGCTTCTTTTTTAGTGTGTCTAGACAAATAAAGTATGTCAAACATGCATTACTAGTCTAGAAGCCATACCTTGTGGAGAGAAACAAGAACCTGTTTAAAAAAAAACATCAATAGGCTACAAAAAGCTGTGCTCTTTAAAGCAGAACCTGCTCCCTCAAGACCAGATGTACGTGAGCTCATTACTGGAGGGTCACAGATTCAGTTCTGAGAAATGACTCACCCGCCATAAAGAAAAGTTAAAAATTCACCAAGTTGTTTTTTTAAGTACCGTACTCTTGTGGAGTGTTTTTAGAAGCATCAGGCCTAAGATTAAAGATTAATGTGCATGCAATAAAAACAATTTTTAGGTGTGAAAACATGTGAACCTTTCTGTTAATACATGATTCCACTCAACCAAATATTTTTTAAATTAAATTTATTCATTTTAAATACAAACACACAAAGAACAATCTCATATATGAGATCGTACAGTATAAATAAATCTTATTTTTTCTGCCCCCCTATTACAAAGATAATTCAAACAAGACAAAAGGAACAAAAAGAAAAAAAATCAATCTAAGACGTTACAGATTGAAGAAATTAAAACAAATCATATACTGTAGTTCCAAGAAAGAGAATTACAAAGAAGACATCTATTACACGATTTTGTTATTTATATTTTTGCAAGAAATTTGTTTTGATCATGTTTTTAAAAATGGTCATTGATTTAGCATTTTTAATACCAGTTTCCAAATTATTCCAAAGTTCAATTCCTTGGACTGAGGTTGACCGACCCCTTCAACTAGTTCTATATCTTGGTTTCACAAAAATCTCTGTTCCTTTAAGATTATAACAACTTATATGTTTGACAAAGAACATTTGTATATTCACTGGTAGTTCATCATGATCACATCTTAACCCTAATTCTCAAGGTAGTAGTAGTTTGAATTTGTTTAAGAAAAACATGTTTTAAACAGAAATCATTTGAAGAATGATTGAAATATAGACCCATCTTACGCTACACATCTTGTTTCCTCTTCTCGACTCCGTCTCAACACTGCCAGGTGCGGTCCAGATGCTGAAGGGCTCTGTGTTACGCTTTGGTTTCTTGGACTGCATGGGAGTCCTCATTCAGAGCCCGTATGAGGTTTGGCGGGACCAAAATGCCCCTGAGGACCCTGACCGGCCGCGGAGGCGCAAACTGGTCCACTTTTCTCCGTCATCCTCCCAGGACGCCTACGGAGAGGGGCATTTGGCCGTGGTGTGCTCCGAGAGGCAGGCCAAAGTCTTCATGATGCCGTCGCAGACTTGCCTCTTCGTCCACAACATCACAGAGTCCTCCTTTGTGCTGCGAGCCGACGTGGTATCTGTGTGTAACAGCGTGTGCCTGGCCTGCTTCTGCGCTAACGGACATGTCATGACTCTCAGGTACAGTCCCATCAGAGAGCTGCGTGTGGATTTTCATCTGATATTAACAATTTGTTTTAAGTTTCTCAATAAATTTAAATAAGCATGACAAGCATTTTTTTTATGTACATCACCCAGTGACTTTCATGCAAGGATTTTAGACTAAACTACCATATTTTCTGGAATATAGGTCGCACCTGAATGTAGGTCACATTGTCCAAATATTGCCAAAGATTTGGAAAATCCATATATAGGTCACACCTGAATATAGGTCGCACCTATACGTCAAAATTTGGACCGTGTTTAGCTCTGCTGCAAATGTCTCTTCCACAGGAGCGCACAGCAAGGCTTTTAAGAAGATTAACACTTAAAAACAATTATTTGTTTGATAAAAATTATAGCAAATAGAATAGAATAGAACGGTGACACAACTGGTAGAGCTGCTGCCTCTCAGCGAGAAGGTCCCAGGTTCAAATCCCGGCCCGGGGGCCTTTCTGGGTGGAGTTTGCATGTTCTCTTCGTGCATACGTGGGTTTTCTCCGGGTGCTCCGGTTTCCTCCCACAGTCCAAAAAAAACATGCATGTTAGGCTGATTGTTAACTCTAAATTGTCCCTAGGTGTGAGTGAGACAGGTCCCTAGGTGTGAGTGAGACAGGTCCCTCTTGTAAATGAGTCCCTGTGGCTCAACGAGGCTAGCCTGGATAAATAAAGGTTGAATGAATGAATTGGCATATTTGCAACAAGGTACAAAGTGTTGCAATTGGCGCGCGCACCATCCTAAGAGGGACGTACGCACGGAAAGCCGCAGCAATAATTAAATCGCGCCGCCAACAATCAGATATGGAAAAAAGGAACATACAGTCGGATAATCATTGGTATTCAAAAAAGAATCTATCACATTTTGTCTTAGGACATTCTATGATAAAGTCAAAAAACTCTACCAGCTCAGCACGGATAAAGACAAAGACATGTTGCATTTGATGGCAAGCAAGGAGATAGTCCGTGAGTAATCATTTCAGATAAGCACAGTCTGCAGATGGCCTCAGCTCGGCTCCATCTGAATGCACACAAACCGTTTTCGCACTGCACGGCAATCCCCGGCTCTCCCCGGCTCCACCCTGCTTCTAACCCGGGTTCGGCGTGTTTGCATTTTCCTTTTCCGCCCGGGATCCGCCCTCGTTTTGGAACCATCTCCACCGTGGTTCTTATCGGGCCGAGCCCCACAGACCCAGTTTGACGTCATGCACTGCTCACATTTGATTCGTTGTTTGCAGCAGGGGCGGGACTCATTCAAACAACACCTCAGCGCGAGCTGATTTCATTAATATTTAACTACAGAAACCCCTAAAATAATTGTTAGCTGAATTAGTGTTTCTGAGTTAAATTTTTGTTAATGACTGATTACAATTCAGCTTATGTTAGGACGTAAATAACACGAAGCGCGCACCCATAGCCTACAGCGCATTTCCGCCTTTCGGCGCGAATGCTGAAGTTCTATAAAATATAACTAATATTCTCTAACTCTTGCGCGTAGCCAGGGTTTTAAAATATAACTGATAATCTCTAAATCCTGCGCGCGCCAGAATTTTACAAGCGGCAAATCCTTCATAGGAAAGGTTGACTCCAAAGAACAATTATAAACACAATAAAAGTCATATTTCCCCACCGCGACCATTGGCAGCAATGAAAACACTAGAGTAGTATTGACGCGCTCCCCCTAGCTTCCGGAAAATTCTGGAAAAATGCGAGTGCGCATGCGCGATGACGTCAACTGGTAAAAGGTCTATTCATCTAGTTTTAGTATTGTTGGACCTAAACCTGATTCCCATATATGGTTGGGTTCTCTTACAGGATATGTTTATTATTACAGAAGAAATCCTGGCGTCTAATAAGTCTTTCATTCTTGTCATTCTGTTCCCAGTTTGCCCAGTTTAAGACCACTGATGGATGTCAATTACCTGCCTCTGACAGATATGCGCATCGCTAGAACATTTTGTTTCACCAATGGGGGGCAGGCGCTTTATCTCAGCTCCCCCACGGAGATTCAGAGAATTACATACAGCCAGGAGATGTGTGACAGCCTGCAGGTGAGCGCTGTAGTTAGTCTCTACATCCCTGAGTTGAGAAAAGTACAGATGCAGTGAATACGCAGATTATTTGCATGTTGAAGTTTCAAGCTGATAGAAGGCACTTATGGCAAATGTCAATCTATGCTGAATGTGGTGTAGACTTCCCAGGGTTAAATATGAGTACATATGTGCATGAAAACACATTATATGTGGCTATTTTCAGTAGCAACATATACGGTACTGATAAATGTCTGTGGATTCTGTAAGGTGATGCTACAATAGTGCCATCTACAGGCAGCAGGGATGTCTTTTTGTGATGATCACTGTGTGGTAAGTCTGTTGCTCAAGGCTTTATTAATTTTCCTCCCATGCCTTTTTGTTGCAGGAAATGTTGGGAGAGCTTTTCACTCCAATAGAAACACCAGAAGCCCAGAACCGAGGATTTTTAAAGGGCTTTTTTGGAGGAAATGCCCATTCATTTGACAGAGAAGAGCTCTGTGCGTCTTTTGGTCTTACTTTTATTCATAATTAAATGTTTCATTCTAGTATGTGGTGTCATAAAACACCTACATCATGTATTTTTATATTTAAAAAAACGCAATTTGGTTAAAGGTACTCATTACAAGATATAAATTAAAACATAAAGGGTATCGTGAACTTCTTGAACTCACACAGTTTGAAATAAATCTAAAAACGTCAAGTCTGGTCATCAGGACATTCAAAAAACAAGACAAAACTAAACAAAAACAAAAATGTAGAAATGGGACCCAGAAAAGAACGGGTTAAAAATAAAAATACATGGATTTACCATTAATGTAAGAAAAAAATTGTGGATTTTGGTTCATAATTAATTATATTTATTGGTTTTTATGGCATTGTAATGAGTACCTTTAAGCTTTACAATTTAAATTGCTATCATTGTAAAAAATATTGTCAATATGTTATAGTAAAACTTCAAAGCGTTCTATCCTTTTACTCTTTTGTTGCCCAATATGATTTTCAGTTGGTGAGGCTTCAGCTGGAAAGGCTTCCCGCAGTCTGGCACAGCACATCCCCGGTCAGGGAGGGTTGGAGGGCATGAAGGTGGCAGCAGGCGGGGTGGTGGGTGAATTAGCTCGAGCTCGTATTGCTCTGGACGAAAGAGGCCAAAGGCTGGGTGAGCTGGAGGACCGAACCGCCCTGATGATGACCAGTGCAGAAACTTTCTCCAAACACGCCCATGAGGTGATAAACAAAACTCAAATGTTGTGCTTAAATGTCTGACAACGCTAAAGCAATATTGAGAATATGAATATTAAATATGAGATTACAGGTTTTGTCATCTTGAATAGCATTAAATCATAAAGCTGCACCACTATGTGGTGCCATTTGTAAAGTTACACAGTCAAAATTGTGCTTTTAAATAAAATGATGATTATTATTATTGTTATTATAAAAATGAACAGCAATATTTTGGTTTATTTAGCTTTCATAAGAACAATTTTTTTTCAAAGTCATATTTTCACCATGTTATTCATACATTTATAAATGTCATAGCTCCCAACAAAATATTTAATTTACAAACAAAATATTTAGTTTACAAACAAAAATACTTAACTTTCAAGTTAAACTTTTTTTTTTTTTTTCGTGTCCTGTCTGGCATTGTGGCATTCAGAATTGTTGTCTGAGTGTCAAGGTGATGGCCGACATATTTACTTTCACAAGCAGAGCATTACGACTGGCCTTAATGCTCCACTTGATATATAAATAAAACTTTATTTAAATTACTTTGGGTTTGTTTCAGATGTAATGGAAAAACAAAACAAAAAAATAGGAAATTAAATGTTCAGCTTGGAAAATAAATATTTAGGTTCGAGTTAAATATTTAGTTAGCAAATTAAATATTTAATTTAGGAATTAAATATTTAGCTTATACATTAAATGCTTAGTTTGAATAATAAATATTTAGCTTGTATATTAAATATTTAATTTACACCTAAATATTTAGTTTGCTAACTAAATATTCAACTTGCAAGTTAAATATTTAGTTTGTAAATTAAACATTTAGCTTGGACATAAACATTATTTTTTAAACTAGATATTTAGTGTGAAGCTAGTTAGCTTGCTAACTAAATATTTAACTTGCAAGTTAAGTATTTAGTTTGTAAACTAAAAAATTAGTTTGTAAATTTGTAAGAATTATGAGGAGGTCAATATTAATACTGACCTCTTTATCTTAATTAATTTACTTATTCAGATTGAATAGTAAATGTTCACGGATTCTGTTCTTTTTCAGTTTACCCAATATTTCTGTGGTCTTTATGATGGATAAATAAACAGAGCCATTAAGTGACAAAGACGTTAACTTAGTTTGATATGTCAAAGAGACACTATCATTTATTTAAAATAAATCAACTAAATTAACACCATTACACTTGATTGACATGATTTCACTTTCTTTCAAATTAATACGTCAGCACACTTAAATTCAAACACAACAGACATAAATATTGGATGTTAACATATTTAGTCTGTGGGCATTTCAGCTTAAAATAGTTTCCAGCTTAGATAGAGAGGGAAAGATTTAGGAGGAGAAATTTATGGAGGAAGAAAAGTTAAGAGTCAGGGAGTTATCTTGATGTGTTTTAACCAGAAACATGGCAGTTCTCCGGCCGATTAAAGCTACACGTTGGTACCCTTGGCAAAGCATTTGACGACTTGTTACCTCGTGAAGATGGTCAGTCTCCCTCGGTCCAGTTTGGTCAGTTCGTTTACCATTCTCAGCGTCTCCAGACGTGCGCCTTGACTCGAACCGAAAGTAACGGCAGCTCCTGGTGGTGTTTCCAAGATAAGACGTTCCTTAAAGGAATGTCAATAAAAGAGAGCTTTTCACGGCTTGAAATAGATTTATAACAGGCATGTTATAAATCTTTTAACTGAATGACGTGTCCTTAGCGTGTGACTAGACGATCATCAGTTCTTTGGAGAAGACCATAGTTTGAGGCTTACTCCAGCAGACTTCTGGAAAACAGGAAGTCAGAGCTCTTTTAAGGCTAACTTGACCTAGAAAGACGTAGCTCTTTCTGATTCAGTCTGTTAAGCCAGGAGCCACTGAGAGGAGGCATAAGTTAGATTAAAAATGTCAGAAAGGATAAGAAAGTTAGTTTAAGACGCCAGTTTCATGATACAGCAGATTTAGAACTTTCTTAACTCATTACCAACACTGTTGTATGAATAAACAAACGTCATCAGAGCATAACATATGGGACCTATTAATGATAATAGCTTGATTATTAAATAGGACAAAAACAAAAGTCTTTGGGTGTCTAGATTGTCCTGAGCTCAAGCTAAAATGAATGAGATAAAGTGTTCCTTTTATCTTCACATGCAAGTTCGAGAGGAGAGGAGAAATCCTCCATGTACAACATTTTGAATTAAGCAGAGTATTTGATTTATCTGACATTAAAATGTATTGATGCTCTTACAAATAAAATTATTCATTTGATAACATTTGAATTAACAAAATTAAAAGAAGTCTCTGTGACCCGAGATTGCACCTTTGACACAGCAGTGAAACACAGTTTAACTCTCACAGAATAACACAGCTTAAAAGCACACATCATGAAAATGACAAAAGTTATTCTTTTGATCACATCAGCCTAAAATCAAAGATAGAAATAGTCTCTTATTGGTGACTATGTTATCAGATTATAGCTAAATGAATAATTTTGTAGTAAATGTCTTGCTTTACTGAGAGGTCAGTAAAGGTCATCACTGGACAGTTCAAAAACCTTAATTTGACCCTGGGTAGGTCCACTACATCTCCCCCCTTTTGGAAGCCATCGCCAGTCCTTGGGGATGGGGTCCAACACGAAAGGAAACCTTGAACTGTCTTTGATCTTGAAGTAATCCAGCAAGTGGAAAAAAAAAAATCAAAAATTATAATCCCATAAAGTTTTTGGAAATTCCATACTGTTCGTAGGTAATCCCATTGCGGTAAGCTTTTAATCCCTCGGAAAACTGAGTCTGTTAACTCTTGGAAAACAAAGTCTGTGATCCTTTGGAAAACAAAGTCTTATAATCCACAGCGATAATCCCACAGCAGTAATTCCACCACGATTAGAGTTGGTGATTTCATCAGCAACAATTATTTTCATAATCAGCATGTAGAGGGGATCCCTCGATTGACGCAGA
>JBBPBX010116216.1:0-10107 GCA_038048925.1 Garcialebias charrua | reverse complement strand
AACATGTTTTTGGATGTCATCTAACATTCCACAAATATATTCATCCTATTCCTAGCTCCCATGCTGCCTTGTGTGAATTATGGGCACAACTTCTACAAACCTGATTCCAAAAAAGTTGGGACACTAAACAAATTGTGAATAAAAACTGAATGCAATGATGTGGAGATGCCAACATCTAATATTTTATTCAGAATAGAACACAAATCACAGATCAAAAGTTTAAACTGAGAGAATGTATCATTTTAAGGGAAAAATATGTTGTTTCAAAATTTCATGGCGTCAACAAATCCCAAAAAAGTTGGGACAAGTCCATTTTTACCACTGTGTGGCATCCCCCCTTCTTCTTACAACACTCAACAGACGTCTGGGGACAGAGGAGACCAGTTTCTCAAGTTTAGAAATAGGAATGCTCTAGGCCTCTAACTGTTCAATCGTCTTGGGCCTTCTTTGTTGCACCTTCCTCTTTATGATGCACCAAATGTTCTCTATAGGTGAAAGATCTGGACTGCAGGCTGGACATTTCAGTACCCGGATCCTTCTCCTACGTAGCCATGATGTTGTGATTGCTGCAGAATGTGGTCTGGCATTATCTTGTTGAAAAATGCAGGGTCTTCCCTGAAAGAGATGACGTCTAGATGGGAGCATATGTTGTTCTAGAACCTGAACATAGTTCTCTGCATTAATGGTGCCTTTCCAGACATGCAAGCTGCCCATGCCACAAGCGCTCATGCAACCCCATACCATCAGTGATGCAGGCTTCTGAACGGAGCGTTGATAACAACTTGGGCTATCCTTGTCCTCTCTGGTCCGGATGACATGGCGTCCCAGTGTTCCATAAAGAACTTCAAATCGTGACTCATCTGACCACAGAACAGTCTTCCATTTTGCCACACTCCATTTTAAATGACCCCTGGCCCAGTGCAAACGTCTGAGCTTGTGGAGCTTGCTTAGAAATGGCTTCCTCTTTGCACTGTAGAGTTTCAGCTGGCAACGGCGGATGGCACGGTGGATTGTGTTCACTGACAATGCTTTCTGGAAGTATTCCTGAGCCCATTCTGTTATTTCCTTGACAGTGGCATTCCTGTTTGAGGTGCAGTGACGTTTAAGGGCCCGGAGATCACGAGCATCCAGTAGAGTTTTACGGCCTTGACCCTTACGCACAGCGATTGTTCCAGATTCTCTGAATCTTTTGATGATGTTATGCACGGTTGATGATGATAACTTAAAAGTCTTTGCTATTTTACGCTGGGTAACACCATTCTGGTATTGCTGCACTATCTTTCTGCGCAACAATGGTGGAATTGGTGATCCTCTTACCATCTTGGCTTCTGAGAGACACTGACACTCTGAGAAGCTCTTTTTATACCCAATCATGTTGTCAATTGACCTAATTAGTGTTAATTGGTCTTCCAGCTGTTCGTTATATGCTCAATTTCCTTTTTCCAGCCACTTATTGCTACTTGTCCCAACTTTTTTGGGATTTGTTGACACTGTGAAATTTTGAATCAACATATTTTTCCTTTAAAATGTTACTTTTACTCAGATTAATCTTTTGATCTGTCATCCATGTTCCATTATGAATAAAATATTTACATTTGCCACCTCCACATCATTGCATTCAGTTTTTATTCACAATTTGTTTAGTGTTCCAACTTTTTTGGAATCCGGTTTGTAGTACAGACTGGAACCGGCTGTTGTTTCTGAGTGAACAGTACGAGCTAATGTAGTTTCTCTCAGCATTGTGGATTTAATTTAAACATGTAAGAACACCTCCTGTCAAAGCTCAGACAGGACAATATAATTATACCAGTTACTGCTGAAGACGAGGGATGGAGGACAATCTGAAGAAGGATTACATCTACTAGCATATTTAGCTACATCTACTAGCATATTTAGCTACATCTACTAGCATATTTAGCTACATCTATTAGCATATTTAGCTGCATCTACTAGCATATTTAGCTACATCTAGCATATTTAGCTGTGTCTACTAGCATATTACTGTGTCCGCAGTGAAGCGGGTGCTGTACCGGTCTGTCGTGGTGAAGAGAGAGCTGAGTCAAAAGGCAAAGCTCTCAATTTACCGATCGATCTACGTTCCCACCCTCATCTATGGTCATGAGCTTTGGGTTATGACCGAAAGAACGAGATCTCGGATACAAGCGGCTGAAATGAGTTTTCTCCGCAGGGTGTCTGGACTCTCCCTTAGAGATAGGGTGAGAAGCTCAGTCATCCGGGAGGGACTCGGAGTAGAGCCGCTGCTTCTCCACATCGAGAGGAGCCAGTTGAGGTGGCTCGGGCATCTGGTTAGGATGCCTCCTGGACGCCTCCCTGGTGAGGTGTTCCGGGCATGTCCCACCGGGAGGAGACCCAGAGGAAGACCCAGGACACGCTGGAGGGACTATGTTTCTCGGCTGGCCTGGGAATGCCTTGGGATTCCCCCAGAGGAGCTGCTCCAAGTGGCTGGGGAGAGGGAAGTCTGAGGTTCCCTACTTAGGCTGCTACTCCCGCGACCCGACCCCGGATAAGCAGAAGAAAATGGATGGATGGATGGATACTAGCATATTTAACTGTATCTACTAGCATATTTAACAGCATCTACTAGCATATTTAGCTACATCTACTAGCATATTTAGCTACATCTACTAGCATATTTAGCTACATCTACTAGCATATTTAGCTACATCTACTAGCATATTTAGCTACATCTACTAGCATATTTAGCTACACTTACATCTACTAGCATATTTAGATACATCTACTAGCATATTTAGCTACATTTACTTGCATATTTAACTACCGGTACATCTACTCGCATATTTAGTTACATCTACTAGCATGTTTAACTGCATCTACTAGCATACAGTATTTAGCTATATCTACTAGCATATTTAACTACATCTACTAACATATTTAACTGCTTCTACTAGCATATTTAGCCATATCTACTAGCATATTTATCTGCATCTACTAGCATATTTAAGTTAGAGAGTCCATCCATCCATCCATCCATTTTTCGTCCGCTTATCCGGGGTCGGGTCGCGGGGGTAGCAGCCTAAGTAGGGAGGCCCCAGCCACTTTAAGCAGCTCCTCTGGGGGAATCCCAAGGCGTTCCCAGGCCAGCCGAGAAACATAGTCCCTCCAGCGTGTCCTGGGTCTTCCTCTGGGTCTCCTCCCGGTGGGACATGCCCGGAACACCTCACCAGGGAGGCGTCCAGGAGGCATCCTAACCAGATGCCCGAGCCACCTCAACTGGCTCCTCTCGATGTGGAGAAGCAGCGGCTCTACTCCGAGTCCCTCCCGGATGACTGAGCTTCTCACCCTATCTCTAAGGGAGAGTCCAGACACCCTGCGGAGAAAACTCATTTCAGCCGCTTGTATCCGAGATCTCGTTCTTTCGGTCATAACCCAAAGCTCATGACCATAGATGAGGGTGGGAACGTAGATCGATCGGTAAATTGAGAGCTTTGCCTTTTGACTCAGCTCTCTCTTCACCACGACAGACCGGTACAGCGCCCGCTTCACTGCGGACGCTGCACCTATCCGCCTATCGATCTCACGCTCCAGTTTTCCCTCATTCGTGAACAAGATCCCGAGATACTTAAACTCCTCCACTTGGGGCAGGACCTCCTCCCCGACCCGGAGAGGGCATGCTACCCTTTTCCGGCTCAAGACCATGGCCTCGGATTTGGAGGAACTGATCCTCATCCCGGCCGCATCACACTGCAAACCGCTCCAGCGAAAGCTGTAGATCACGAGCTGATGAAGCCAATAGGACCACATCATCTGCAAAAAACAGAGAAGCGATTCTAAGGCCACCAAAACGGATCCTCTCAACACCTTGGCTGCGCCTAGAAATTCTGTCCATAAAAGTTATGAACAGAATCGGTGACAAAGGGCAACCTTGGCGGAGTCCAACTCTCACCGGAAACGAGCCTGACTTACTGCCGGATGCGGACCAAGCTCTGACACCGGTCGTACAGGGACCTAACAGCCCATATCAATGGGCCTGGTACCCCATACTCCCGGAGTACCCCCCACAGAACCCCCCGAGGGACGCGGTCGAATGCCTTTTCCAAGTCTACAAAGCACATGTAAACTGGTTGGGCAAACTCCCACGCACCCTCCAGGACCTGTTGAGGGTGTAGAGCTGGTCTAGTGTTCCACGACCAGGACGAAAACCACACTGCTCCTCCTGAATCCGAGGTTCGACTATCCGACGGACCCTCCTCTCCAGAACCCCTGAATAGACCTTACCAGGGAGGCTTAAGAGTGTGATCCCTCTATAGTTGGAACACACCCTACGGTCCCCCTTTTTGAATAGGGGAACCACCACCCCAGTCTGCCAATCCAAGGGAACTGCCCCCGATGTCCACGCGATATTGCAGAGTCGCGTAAGCCAACACAACCCCACAACATCCAGAGCCCTAAGGAACTCAGGACGAATCTCATCCACCCCCGGAGCCTTGCCACCGCGGAGCTTTTTAACCACCTTGGCGACCTCAGCACCAGAGATTGGAGAGCCCGACCCAAAGTCCCCAGGCTCCGCTTCCTCAGTGGAAGACGTGCCAGTAGGATTGAGGAGGTCTTCGAAGTATTCCGCCCACCGACTCACAACATCCCGAGTTGAGGTCAACAGCACGCCATCCCCACCATAAATGGTGTTGGTCGCGTACCGCTTTCCCCCCCTGAGACGCCGGATGGTGGACCAGAATCGCCTCGAAGCCGTACGGAAGTCATTCTCCATGGCCTCTCCGAACTCCTCCCACGCCCGAGTTTTTGCCTCAGCAACCACCCGAGCCGCATGCCGCTTGGACTGTCGGTACCTATCTGCTGCTTCCGGGGTCCCACAGGCCAAAAAGGCCCAATAGGACTCCTTCTTCAGCTTGACAGCATCCCTCACCGCCGGTGTCCACCACCGGGTTCGAGGGTTGCCACCACGACAGGCACCAACAACCTTGCGGCCACAACTCCGATAAGCTGCCTCGACAATAGAGGCGCGAAACATGGCCCACTCGGGCTCAATGTCCCCCGCCTCCCTCGGAACGTGTTCAAAGCTCTCCCGGAGGTGGGAGTTAAAGCTCCGTCTTACGGGAGACTCTGCCAGACGTTCCCAGCAGACCCTCACAATACGTTTGGGTCTGCCAGGTCTGACCGGCATCCTCCCCCACCATCGGAGCCAACTCACCACCAGGTAGTGGTCAGTTGACAGCTCCGCCCCTCTCTTCACCCGAGTGTCCAGGACATGCGGCCGCAGATCAGATGAGACGACAACAAAGTCGATCATCGAACTGCGACCTAGGGTGTCCTGGTGCCAAGAGCACATATGGACACCCTTATGCCTGAACATGGTGTTCGTTATGGACAATCCATGACGAGCACAGAAGTCCAACAACAGAACACCACTCGGGTTCAGATCAGGGGGGCCGTTCCTCCCAACCACACCCCTCCAGGTCTCACTGTCATTGCCCACGTGAGCGTTGAAGTCCCCCAGCAGAACAAGGGAGTCCCCAGGAGGCGCACCCTCCAATACCCCCTCCAAGGACTCCAAAAAGGGTGGGTAATCTGCGCTGCCGTTTGGCGCATAGGCACAAACAACAGTCAGAGCCCGTCCCCCCACACGTAGGCGAAGGGAGGCTACCCTCTCGTTCACCGGGGTGAACCCCAACGTACAGGCACCAAGATGGGGGGCAACAAGTATGCCCACTCCTGCTCGGCGCCTCTCACCAGGGGCAACTCCAGAGTGGAAGAGTGTCCAACCCCTCTCAAGGAAACTGGTTCCAGAGCCAGAGCCATGCGTTGAGGTGAGTCCGACTATTTCTAGCCGGAACCTCTCAACCTCACACACTAGCTCAGGCTCCTTCCCCACCAGAGAGGTGACATTCCATGTCCCAATGGCCAGCTTCTGTAGCCGAGGATCAGACCGCCAGGGTCCCCGCCCTCGGCCACCACCCATTCCACAATGCACCCGACCCCTTTGGCCCCTCCCACAGGTGGTGAGCCCATGGGCAGCACCATTCACCACTGAAAAAAGAAAACTTCACTTCACACACTCTTCACACTCTCTGAGTCGACACAAACCATTAATGCCAATTAAAAACACTGAAAGTGCATATATATATATATACAAAGATACCCCCCTTTGTCATTAATGAAATACGAAAAAACAAAAGAAACAAGAAAAGAAGCATGCAAAAACGGCCGAAACCCAAAATCCAATCAGCACCGCCACAATCAATGAACAAGCGCCCCCCCCCCTCTGACCACAACGGGTCACGTCTCCAGTGCGAATCCACCACGGCGAGTAGCAAGGTCACCGCAGGGCACAGCTGGCAGACGTTCCTACCACGTGACCGCGATGTATTCCCGCGATACACCGTTGCACGGAGGTCCACTCCTCCCAGTGGCTTCCGGTCAGTCCCGCGACAGACCAGGCAACAGGATGCTCGACAACCAAAAACAGGCGGCACGGAGCGGTCACACACGCAGTGACGTCACAGGAAGCCGGGAACTCCCCTAACGTGGTACGTGCAACAGAACATCTCCGCGAGTCCAGCCACTTTGATTGAAACGAGCGCACCCGGAAACGTCCAACGAACACGTTGCGACGCGCGCACGCCTCCCCCTTCTGGCCCCGGGCGGACGGAAACCCTCCCGACCGAGACCAGCGGCAGCGAAACCCACGACCCAGACGACGTTCGACCCCCCAAAAAACAAGTAAATGAAACACGAACAAGCCACGACGACACACACACAAAGGAAAAAAAAGAAAACGAGCACGCGCCCCACCCACGAGCACGTGGCTTGGCCCGAAACCGTGCTGCCGGGACCGTCCCGCACACACACAAGCGTCTGTTCAAACTGAAACCTGTGCCGTCAGAGCAAGCCAAATTCGTATAATTAACTTTAACTCGAAGAACCAGAATTCATCACGAGACTGGACTTCTTCTGTGCGCAGTTGAATTTGGGACTGTGGCCGAATAGTCGGTTTTGTGTAATACACGGTCGACTCACCTTATGTAGTCGTGTCACAGAGCTCCACTGCCGCACAGCTGAAGAAAAGTCAACGTCGCACCCTCCAAACAGAGAAAGAGACAAGGCCAGACGTCGAGGGTCACCATGTTGAAGGGGTTTCTCATTCGGTGTTCAAATGACCAGTCTCTCTTGTAAAAATGATGAAGATTTATTGACAGACACACAGGTTACAGATTAACAGTTACAGCATGAATAAGCAATTCTTTGTGCACAGAGAATTGTGAGCATTTTAGACAGACCTTTCCTCGGCGAGGTTCTTCAAAGAATGCTGCTGATATCTGAGATGTTTGGGGTCTATGAAGATGCAGTTTGGGCTTCTCTGGTCTCTGATTGGCTTAGAGCACTGATAAAGAGTCCTGGAGCCTCTCGTGTTTGTCAGTTCTATGACCTTGTAGATTTATAGCTCTGGTGAGGAGTCTCTTGAAACTGTGTTCTTTGTTCTGCTTATTTGCTCAGTAAGAAAGTTTTAGAAATGTACTATTAGATGTGTCTTGTGTGTGCTATTAATGTAAATTAATGTCTAGATACACTAATTAGTCTACTAGTATGTGTGTGCAGCTAGGATTCTGTGCAGCTAGGATTCTGTTGAGAGTTCGTAAATTTGAACATATTACACCCATTCTCCATAACCTCCATTGGCTTCCTGTCACCTACAGAATTCAATACAAAACTGCTCTCATTACCCATCAATGCTTGCACGGCACTTCACCTGACTATCTAAAGGACATTCTTGCACCATATTCATCCACCCGGTCTCTACGATCACAGAACAGTAATTTCCTTCATATTCCTCGGACCAAATTGAGGACCATGGGAGACCGAGCATTCTGTGTGGCTGCCCCCCGCCTGTGGAACTCCCTCCCTGATGACCTGAGAGCTCCACAGTCACTGGTTGACTTTAAAAGCAGCATAAAGACCTTTCTTTTTAAGCAAGCCTATTCTGCCTCCACATGATTTTATCTTTGATCTTAGCTGATATCATTATTGATTTTACTTGATTTTATTGATTTTACTTGTTTTATTTTATTTATTTTTTAAGCAAGCCTAATCTGCATCCACATGATTTTATCTTGATCTTAGTCGATATTATTATTGATTTTATTTGATTTTATCACTTGTTTTATTTTGATCTTTGCTTTATTACAATTTGTAGCACTTTGAGATTTTTATTAATGAAAAGTGCATTATAAATGGAATTCATTATTATTATTATTATGTGTGGTTTATAAGTACTACTTATTTAGTTTGATTCATCTGTTTGTGTAGCTGTGTGCTCTGATCTCCCCAGAAGGCCAAGAGAAGCGCAAAGGGCATTTGTCCCCTGGGCCTGTTATCTGCATCAGAACATCCTGTTTGTTAGATCTAAAAGTGTGTCTTAATTGTTGTCTAAGCTACTCTAAGGCACATGATTGACATGATTGCATGAACATTTGTGATAAACAGTTGTAAATACCTTGATTTGATTATAGAATACATATGGTTCGCATACAGAATGGTATGGATAAGTTTTCAACAGTCAATAGTCTTTTAATAAGGCCATGGGTGGTGCATATGTTCTGGCTGACTTTCCACAGTGGAATCCATTGTGGGTGTCTTGGCGATGCTGTGGGTGACCCCAGCTCAGTGATGTAAATACTAAAACATACATTATTGGCCCAGCTCTTCTCGAAAGTGGGTCTAATGTTACCTGTCCACTTTGCAGTGATTCAGTGGACCAACTCCCCTCTCGCCTTTGGTTACTTTCAAACTAACGAACAAATCACAAAAATTGCAACGTGAAAGTAACTTGTAATTCAAAGCATTATAGAAATGTAGTGTAGTAGAAAGTATAGGTACTTCATGTAAAATGTAGTGGAGTAAAAGTAAAAAGTGCCCACATTTACCTCTACTTAAGTAAAGTACAGATACATGAAAAATGTACTTAAGTACAGTAACAAAGTACTTACAATTAGTTACATCCCACCACGGCCCATTACAACACATATGTCAAAAGTCAAGGCCCGCGGGCCAGATCCGGCCCGCAAATTAATTACCTATGACCCCCTGGATAATTTTAATTACTATTAGAAACAGCCCGCAGGCCACAGCCGCCCGCTGGTGTTTTGCACGCACCAACACTACATTCCCCACAATGCAACGGTAGTAGGGATGGGGCCGATCCGGAGTCGTGTCTCATGAACCCAGAGTAATAAGACCCGCCTCACGTCACATTCAGGAAATCCATTTCATAGTTTGCAGCCAGCTACAGCGTGCGGACTGTGAGTAGCACTTTAGCTAACAGCTAGCCAACTTTTCATCGTAACATGTCCGCTGTGTGGAAGTATTTTACACTAAACACCACAAGACAGCAACGTGCAATGTCTGCAGAGCCATAGCGCCACATTAAACCACGGTCAAGTTAGTTTTACGTTGGACATTCGAGCTCTGGGGCTTCAGCGGGACGCCACTCTCGCTGAACCAAAACAGGGAGACAGATCGCGGCCAGCTGTATCCAGTCCGACCCGCTGACTTGCCCGTCTCGTAGGAAGGACAAGTGGAGAGCGGCTAACCCAAATCAGAGCGCCTGCCCCGGATTGAACAAGAAAAACACACCACTGAAGCCACGGAGGTCAAATGTTTACCAAGAAGTTGCTAAACTTCATCATAATTAATGACCAACAGCTATCAGCGGTAGAAAATGAAGGATTTTGCAGCTTGATACTTGCAGCCAACAGTAAACAATCATAAAAAAGCATATTAATTAAAAATCATAAGAAAACTGTATTAGAAAAACAAAACATAAACAGCTGCATTATAAAACAAAGTAAAATACTAAAAGCAGGAACATGTCTGTGTTGATTTATGCCAAGAAATTAGCAGATGTAAAGCTATTTAATATTTTATTTAATTCATTTATTCATTCATTTAAAAGAGACAAAATAAAACAAATTAATCAAAAAGAAAACATTGAATGAAAAGAATGCAGAAAGAAAAAACAAATCTTATATCACCCCCTTATAATAATCATTGAACCAGTCCGGCCCTTGGCTTGTAACAAATTTGGGTTTTTTGGCCCTCGGTGTATTTGACTTT
>JBBPBX010116215.1:0-10107 GCA_038048925.1 Garcialebias charrua | reverse complement strand
TTTAATCATCTGAATCAAAGCAGGAGGAATGGATTTTATCACTCTCTCAAACTTACTTTTAGTACAGATTAACGTGTATTTTTTGATAAAATCATCATATGATAAGAGGTTGCCATTTCCATTCATAAGGTGTAAAACAGACCAAATATCTTTTTCCAACCAATCTTTGTAAAGGAATGATTTTCGATTAATCAAGATATACCTATTGTTCCAAATTGGGATTGAGTGTGGTGAGAAGTTGTGTTTGAAGACCAGTTTCCAATATTGCAAAACCTGTTTGTGAAAGTCTGATAATTTTATTGGTAATTTAGAAATTTCAAAGTCGCAGCTTAACAAAAAACAAATTCCACCAAACTTTTCAAAAATCTTCCGAGGGAACATATACCAAAAGCTTTCGTAATTTTTTATGAAGTTTTGTAACCATTTCAGTTTGATGGTACCGTTCATTGGATCAAAATCAATCATATTTAAACCCCCTTCCTCTAAAGATTTAACTACATCTGCTCTTCTAATATAATGGCATCTGTTTCTCCAAATGAAATTAAAATTGTCCTGGTTTATTTTCTTTATCATTTTATCGGATATAGGCAATGAATAAGCAGGGTAAATAAGACGAGATAAGTTTTCCATTTTAGTGAGTAAAACACGTCCAAAAATAGATAAATCTCTTTGAAGCCAACTGTTGAGAATAACTTTACTACTCTGGATTTTAGTTTCTATGTTGGAGGTTTCAATTAATTTTTTATCTCTTGAAATATTAATTCCTAAGTATTTCACTTCTTTTTTAACTGTGATATTACCAACATCGTCCAGCGGATGATCATGAATAGACATTATTTCACATTTTTTCATATTCAAATGCAAACCAGAGGCTTTAGAGAATGTCTGTATCTCCTTCAGCACATTTGAAATTTGAGATTTATCTTTTAGAAACAGGGTTGTGTCATCAGCTAGTTGTGTTATTACCAGAGGGTTTCCCATCACATTTAAAGGTTCAATATTTGAATTGTTTTTAATAAAAATAGCTAATAGCTCTGCCACAATAATAAATAAAAGAGGTGAAGCAGGGCAACCTTGACGAATTCCTCTTTGGATATTAAAACGTTTAGAGGTTCCAGATGGTAGAGATACTGAACTATTAATGTCCGTGTAGAGTAACTGGATCAATCTGTTAAACTTTTCTCCAAAACCAAAAGAGTCCAAAGCCCTTAAGATGAAGGAGTGCTCCACCATATCAAAGGCTTTGTAAAAATCCAAAAAGACAATGATTCCATCATCCTCCACCAGATGTTCATAGTCCAGCAAATCTAGGACCAGTCTCAGATTATTGTGAATAGATCTCTCCTTCAGAAAGCCAGATTGTGTGTCACTTATAATCTGAGGTAAATCATCTTTTAGTCTGTCTGCAATCACATGTGTGAAAATTTTATAATCAGTATTTAACAAAGTAATTGGACGAAGATTTTCAATGTATCGTTTATCTTTAGCTGGTTTAGGGATCAACGTGATAAGCCCCTGTTTCATTGTAGGTGTTAATGAGTTGATTAGTAATATATCATTTATTGTTTCCAGAAAAAAAGACCTTAGATCTTCCCAGAAGAATTTGTAAAACCCTGAGGTTAAACCATCTTGGCCTGGTGCTTTTCCGGTAGCTAGTTTTTTAATCACTCTGTCTAATTCTTCTAGTTTGAAATCAGAGTCACATTTCTCCTTAAAATCTGCCTCTATCTGTGGAATGTATTCTTTGATTTCTTCTAGAAATCTATTCGAACTCTCAGGATTAAAATCAGATGAGTATAGTGTTGAGTAAAATTTGTAAATTTCTTCTGAAATAATTTTTTGGTCATTGACTTCTTTATCTTCTATAATTAAGGAGTTTATGTTTTTTCTTTCTTGACGTTTTTTTTCTAAATTACTAAAATAAGATGTATTTTTTTCACCTTCTTCTATCCATTTAGCACGTGACCTAATATAGGCACCATGTGCCTTTTTAGAATAGATTTCATCTAATTTGTTTTGCAGTCTTATAAACTCTGCTTTATCATCTTCGGTCATTTCAGATTTTTTACATAAATAATTTATTTTTTGAACCAATTGAGATTCAAGCTCTTTTTGTTGCTTACATTTCAGTTTACTAAATGAAATGGAGAATTCACGCACCTTAAATTTAAAATATTCCCATCTTTTACTGAAGCTGCCTATGGTTTGATCATTTTTGTATTTTTGAATCATTTCTTTAATTATACGAGCATAACCTTCATCTTTTAGTAAGTCTGAGTTAAATTTCCAGTAATCTTTTTTGAATGTTTTCCAATTTGCTGGGTTTAATTTAAGTGATATTACACAGTGATCTGTTAACGGAGCAGAAGAGATGGAGACATGGGAAGTGTATCTGATTACCTCCGGTGTTGTTAACCATAAGTCTATTCTAGACTTTATACTTCCATTTGGTTTAATCCAAGTGAACTGACGAACACCAGGATTTTGGTCTCTCCATACATCTATAAGATGATTGGAATTAATAAATTCAAATAAGGTTGGATTCAAGGTTTCTGTAAGAGATCTTGAAGGACATCTGTCCATCCATTCATCTGGTGACAAGTTATAATCACCGCCTACCACCACAAAGTTTGAATTATACATTTCCTTATATTCAGTGATAACTTCTGTAAGTTTCAACAATAATGACTTATTCTGATTATTATTTGCATATCCATAAACATTGCACAGTATAACAAAATATCCTTCAACATTTAGCACAACTGCCATCCAATGACCCAGATCATCAACTTTGGAAGCAACAACTTTTCCAGGACATCTGTTAAAACAAATAGCTACTCCTCCAGAACGATTTGATCCATGGCTGAAAAGAATCTTCTCTCCCCACTGGTTTGACCACCAGGTGGCGTCCGCGTCACATGAGTGGGTTTCCTGTAGAAACGTGCAGTGTGCCTTTTGTCCTTTACAGAATAAAAATAAAGCTTTTCTCTTCACATTGTCCCTGAGACCTCTTGCATTTAAAGAAATAAAAGACAGATTTGTTTTAAGCATTTGTGCTGTTTAAAGAACGGATTACAATTTTTTTTTTTTTTAAATCAAAACAAACTATTTTAGTCTTTTTTTTTTTTTTGTAGAAAAAGAACAGATTGAGTGTACGTCCCTCTATTAAAACAAATAGAAAATTACCACACCCTTATTTCTAAACTTATTTACAGTAAACATCTTTATAAAATACCTTCATTTTAGTCCTTTGCATAAATGCGCCGGCCGTTTATGTATCCGAACGGGCCGCGGTAGTAAGCCCGGTCTCCTGCCTTCCTCGCCTGCTGGATCTGGGGCCAAACTTTCTCTCTCTCCTCTCGGTCTTCTTTTGTCAAATCCTCCATGAAACGAACACCTGCTGACTTGCAGACGTCAGACGTTTTAGTCATTTTCCATATTCCATCTCTGTGCTGCCGCTTGGTGAACTGCACCATGATTTGTCGAGATCTGTTGTCGTCCTTCTTCCCCATCCGATGAACCGTGTCAACGTAGTCATCCATCTTCTCTGCCCATTCTGGAGCCACTTTCTCCAGGAGTTTCACCACATCCTGCCGAGTGTCTTCTCCCATCGTCTCCTTCATCCCTCTGATCCGCAGGTTCCATCTTCGTTTATAACGGTCATGTTCTTTGGCACCAGCTCTGAGTTCAGTCACCTCTTTGCGCAAACTGAACACCTCTGACTCCATATTCAGCACTTTCTCCTTACAGTCTTTCACTTCAGCTGCATTAAATTCTAGAGCTTTAGCGAGGGTGTTGATCGTCACCGTGTTCTCGATCAGCCTTCTGTTCATGTCCGCCATCTTTTCTGTGCTCTCGGTCAGCCTCGTGCTCAAATCCGCCATCTTTTCCTCCTGGGCTTCAAATCTCAGGAGGAGTGTTTGCATGGTTTCAAACAAATCTTCCATCGATATGTTTTGTTTTGTTATTTTTCGAGCATGAGCACCTTTAGAAGGTGATTGAAACAGATCTGCTGTGACGTCCTCTAGAACACGTTTTCCGCTAGCTCTTTCAGTTTCCATCTCAACAGCATAAGCATGCTCCTTTGCAGCTGAAGTTTTACCTTTTTTGGGGTCATCCTTTTTAGTCAGGGTCTTCTCTTGCCTTCTTTGTTCCGTCTGCATGGTTCTACTTGTAAGAGATATGCTTTTGTAAGGGTGCTGGCTGGTCGAAAGACCGAAAATTAGAGGTTCGAATCACACTCGTTCTGAACGACACGTCTGCTCAGTCCGCCATCTTGCCGGAACTCGGTTCTGTTTCCTGGTTCTGTTTCCTGGTTCTGTTTCCTGGTTCTGTTTCCTGGTTCTGTTTCCTGGTTCTGCTTCCTGGTTCTGTTTCCTGGTTCTGCTTCCTGGTTCTGCTTCCTGGTTCTGCTTCCTGGTTCTGCTTCCTGGTTCTGCTTCCTGGTTCTGTTTCCTGGTTCTGTTTCCTGGTTCTGTTTCCTGGTTCTGTTTCCTGGTTCTGTTTCCTGGTTCTGTTTCCTGGTTCTGTTTCCTGGTTCTGTTTCCTGGTTCTGTTTCCTGGTTCTGTTTCCTGGTTCTGCTTCCTGGTTCTGCTTCCTGGTTCTGCTTCCTGGTTCTGCTTCCTGGTTCTGCTTCCTGGTTCTGCTTCCTGGTTCTGCTTCCTGGTTCTGGTTCTGCTTCCTGGTTCTGCTTCCTGGTTCTGGTTCTGTTTCCTGGTTCTGTTTCCTGGTTCTGTTTCCTGGTTCTGTTTCCTGGTTCTGCTTCCTGCCGGGCCTGTCATACTTTTCTGTCTGTTGGCAAAATATCTCATGACCCATGTCAGATGACCTGCCTGGACTTTGTTGGATTTGGACCTGGATTGTTGAGCATGAACTTTGTTATCTCATGAACTGTTTCATGAAGTTTTTACAAGATACATGTGTTTTTTGTATTTTTTTTTATAAAATGAATAAATAAATAAATTAAATGAAAATTAATTTCTCTGAAGCTCAGAAGGTGGTTCTGTGGATCGGTGGTTCTGTGGATCGGTGGTTCTGTGGATCGGTGGTTCTGTGGATCGGTGGTTCTGTGGATCGGTGGTTCTGTGGTTCAGTGGGTGTTCAGATTGTACCGCAGAACTTTTCAGTTGTTTGAAGTTGGTCCATCTCTCAGATCTGAACCTGTGATGTCATCAAGACGTGACTTCTTCTTCTTGATTTAAATCTAAACTGTGTGGTTCTGATCGACCCGTCAACTTTGATGGACTCGGTTCTCAGCGGGTCCAGAACCAACATGAAGGTTTGTGTCCTGGCAGCGTCCTCGTCCATTTTGATCAAGTGCTGACCCGCAGGGCTCTGTAAACACTTCATTTGAACTTTAGTGAAAAATGAAAATGTTCCTCAGAATGTTCCCGGTCAGGTTGAGCGACCTGAGAGCTTTTTAATTATCTGTATTTTTCATTTAACAAAATTAATAACTGCATAAGTTCAACAAAACCGTTTCAACAACCCTTCTAAGAACTTGTACACCTAAAATAACATTTAAACGAGGATTCTGGCTTAAAAAACCTAAATGAAGGGCTACAGTCGGCATGATTATTTATTTATTTACCATACTTTCCGCCGTACACGTCACTTCGCCATATAATTCGCATCCATTAGGCCTCACCGCTGACAACCTGGAAACGTGGTTCGGAGTTGTTCCATAATCTGACTGGCTGCCAAATGGTTGCTGCGGAAGCGTGCACGTGAGGACTTTAACAAGGATTTAACTAAATTAACACTTAAAAACAATTGTTTGTTTGCTCGACATTCTAGTAAAGTTGTGTCTTTGTTGAACTTTTACTTAATAAATGCACTTTGATGGTCAATCAGCTGCATTTCTCCTGGGTGTCGAGGTGAAGTGAGGCTGATTGGATGTTTCTCCAGGAGTTCTAAATGGAGCTTATTTATATAGCGCTTTCCAGCCCCCTACGAGGGGCCCCAAAGCGCTTTACAATACCAGCCATCCACCCATTCATACACCGGTAGCGGTAGACTGCCATGCAAGGCGCTTTCCAGTCCTACCGGGAGCAACTTGGGGTTAAGTGTCTTGCCCAGGGACACAACGACACATGGTGCGGGGAACCGGGATTCGAACCTTCAACCTTCCGGTCGGGGGACGACTGTCATTACCACTACACCACGGTCGTCTAGAGCGAGATGAAGGTGACTTGGTATGTTAAGTAGGGGTGCAGGAATTTTTATTTTTTAAAGAATCTAGATTCTTAGTGCTGGCGATTCATAATCGATTCTAAAAGCCCCAAAATCGTTTTTTTTTTTTTTTCTTTTACATTAAAACCCAAAAGATAAAGAAAATAAAACCATGTCTCATAGTATATGAAAGAATACATAAAATGAAAGGTTGCAGAAAGAAGAAGAAATCGTATTTCATCTGCCCCTTTTTTCAAAAATAAAACCAGTTCAAACAATCAATTCAAACAATAATCTTCTAGAAGTAACAGAGCAAAAAGCTAATACTGGTTATTTAAGTTACAGAATTTAATGCATTCCTGTATTATTTGTTCCTATTTTTGGTATAAATATCAAACGATGCAAAAAAATTGATACAATAAGGAACCTACAATTATTGTTTTAAATAAATGTTCCACTTGTTTACATTGTTGTTTATTCTTTTCAGCTTGTCAGTTACAAAACTGAAACTAAATTTATGACCATTTTAATAGAAAAATCGTTTCTGAATCAAAAATCGATTTTGAATCGAATCGTGACACCAAAAATCTGAATCGAATCGATTCTCCAGACAGAGATTTGCATCCCTACCACTTATACAGTGACGTATTAATGTTTTTTTCCCCCCATTTTATTAGACATTTAACTGATGCGACTTATACGGCAGCAAGTACGGTACGCATGTTGTTAAAATGACTTGGATTTAAGAGTTTAGAACATTGTAAGAGTGTGGGAAGGGTTCATAAAGCCATAAAATAAATAAATATAGCGTTGCTACTTAGCAGTTTTTCACCCATTGTGTGGGTGTTTGGAACAAACCTCCATGACAAACGAGGGTCTACTACTGTAATTCAGTCAGTTTTATGGATGTTGAGCTGAAATCTAGTGTGGTAGTAGCAGAGAGTAATCCTCCACAGCCGATCAGAGGTTCTTTGTCAGAAAAGTGGATGTTTGATTAATTTTGGTCTTTTTATGATTTCATTCCGGCTGACTCCTCCAAACCTTCTTCTTGTTGAGACTCAACCTTCTCAGTCTTTGTCTCGTCGGTCTTGTCTCCAGAAGACATTTGTCTTGTCCACGTGGACAGCTGCAGGTTTCAGTCCAGCTTTACAGTTTTGGAGGCGGAGCTTCTTTCATGGTCCTCTCAGTCTGTGGGTTATATCTCTGAACGTCTGGCCCAGTTTTCTCCTCTACAGGGAGTTGTTGATGCCTGTTGACCTTCTGCCTTCACCACCGCCCATTAACAGATTTAGTCGGACATATTTGACCCAGTGTGGATCAGAGATGATTCAAATGAATTTAAACATTATAAATGACTAGTTTTATTTTGTCAAATTATTCCACCCTGGAAAAAGGAACGGTTCGTAGAAATCATCAGGAACTAATCTGACGCGCATCATGAATCAGGTGACTGAGCTGCTTCCACCTGTGACATCACCTGTTTCCTGGAGCTCACCTGTCCAGGTAGCTGCTGAGTCACTGCTGCCAGTGGGGGAGCTCAGATGGCGAGCAGGTTCCAGGTCCAACCGGTTCCTCTGGTTCTTCCAAGTTCACCTTTCTCAGTAAACACCTGAGGGGCGGAGTCTGCGCCTCAGAGCACCTGATGGGACGGCTCCAAAAAAAAGTACCTGTGGGCTTTGTTTTCATTCAGTTCATATTGTTCTCAGGTGGGGAAGGGTTTCAGAACGGCTTCAGGTAAAACAAAACATGATGTCACTTCCTGTTTATAGTTCTGATGTTTACCAAAATGACTCTCCAGGTAAGCTTTTACCTGAGGCAAAGTTCTGAAACACCTGTTCATCCAAAAAGGGTGATTTTAGAGTTACAGGCGGATACACAAACGGGTACAAATAAATGCATCTTACAACCTATCAGTTTTTTTTGTTACATTTTATTTTAAATATTTTATTTTCACTTGTTCTCAAGTTGTTTGTCTCTTTTACGATTGTCTATTGTTGTTTTTGTTGTCCACTGTTGTCGTCATTCTTTGTTGAAACCAGGGGCCTCATGTACAAAGACTTGCGTGGATTTCTTACTGAAACGTGACGTACGGTCAAATCCAGAAAACTGCGTACGCACAAAAAAATCCAGATGTATCAAACCGTGCGTACACCTGAATCCACGCACATTCCTTTTGTACATCACAATTAACGTGGAACTGAGCGCACGTGAGACACCTCCCCTGACACGCCTTCATTTACATATGTTAAACAGATGCAAATTACTTCCTGCATGTGTGAAGGACATGTTTGTTTGATCCCTGCGCGATCAGAAATCATTTCTAGATTCAGGAAAATAATGAATTTAATATAATATGAGTGAGGAAAAAATCCTAAGTAAGAATAGTAATAAAATGTGTTCATCACGCAAAGAACGAGTGATTGTGTGTCGGTATTTGTGTGTGCGCGCACCCTGCTTTGGTGCGCAACGGCTCATCCATTCATTCTGAGTGAAAATATTAACTTTGCGCACGAGTTTATTACCATAATTACTGTAAACACAGAGGAACTTAGATGTTTGGTTGAACATAGATCTTTGTTTATTTAATAGATGATATGAAGAAACGGGTCTGTGCGTCTCAGTGGAGAGTTTTCATGACATGACGTGATGTTGGAGTCTCCAAACGCTGCGCGCGCCGCAGCCTTGTGCGCAATCTGTTTGTCTGTGAAGCTTTTACTCTCCTACAAGTTATATATGGTGTACTTTCACGTGTCATTTTGGAGAAATCTACAATAAACGCAGATTATGAATCACCTCCAGCTGCCGTGTAACACCGGCGAGGGTGCGCGCGCGCTCCAAAGCGCGACCACTCAGCCTTTGGAATCATATAGATGAGACATTCCATTGGACATGAATCGGCTTTGTGTGGACTGGACAGCCCTGATCGGCCTGCAGCTCCCTCATAGCTCGGGAACAGTTTGATCGCTGCTTCTGCATGTGCACGCGTGATGCACGGCTCCTGTGTTGCTCCAGAGCGCAGCAGTGCCAAACTGAAAAATGATTATTTCTGAAAACGGCTGATAAGCCATATCCTAGATCAGAAAATTATATCTGTTTATAAATAAATGCTCTGCGTGTTACACTATTTATTATATCCTCCAGTAAGGCTGAATGAATCCGTTCCTGTTAAATTTATTTTTGGCACAACTTTGCGCGTCCTTTATTTAACTGCGTCATGTGGATGTAATACTTGTTAATCGTGTGTTTGGTGGGAATATTAATCATTTTCACATCATGAACAGTTAATAATAATAATAATAATAATAATAATAATAATAATAATAATAATAATAATAATAATAATAATAATAATGAATTCAATTTATAACGCACTTTTCATTAATGAAAATCTCAAAGTGCTACAAGGTGCAACAGAATTAAATGTCAATAAAACAATTAATAAAACAATTAAAATCAACAACAGTATCAGCTAAGATCAAAAGTAGAATCATGAGGAGGTAGAGTATGCTCGGTTGAAAAGAAAGGTCTTCAAGCCGCTCTTAAAGTCAACCACAGATTGTGGGGCTTCAGTTTTTCAGAATCACCTGTAAGTGTCGCCAAAGGCACAAAAACCACAGAAACGTGCGTACGCCAGCCATGGGGCTGGCGTGGGAATGTGCACATATCCACGTTCAGTTCAGTTTTGATACATACGGAGTTTTGCGTGGATGGTGACGTACGCAGGGTTTCTGTGCGTACGCACGGTTGATACATGAGGCCCCAGGTCTCTTTTGTAAATGAGTCCCAGAGGCTCAATGTGATTAATTTGTAGAAATAAAGATTGAATGGGGGGGAAAAAAGGGTACATACAAATATAAACGCTACGGGTGTAATGGTACGCTAAAATCACATTTCGGTTCGGTTCAGTTTCAAGGAGGACTCGGTTCGGTTAATTT